>JALDAQ010000537.1:0-10195 GCA_025584915.1 Monochamus saltuarius
AGAATAAAATTTTAAGTTTACAACATTCGCTAATCGAACAAATTACTGTTGAAACTAGAGAACAAATAACATATCGGAGTTTCTCTTACACAAAATATGATATATCAATGGAAGAGGGATTCGACACATACAAACTTAATAATTAAGTACTATTAGAGATCGTACGTCCTATATCCCAAAAATTAATACTTATACTTATTTTTCAATGTTCTATCAGCTCTAGCAATATTGCCATATCGTTTTGAAACACCCTGTACACTTATAAATTACACCAATTTTTTAATTCATATTTTAAATAGTATGTTAACCAAGATTAGTCCCATTCAAGATTCATAAAAATAAGGAGAATGCCCTTAGGAAACAGCAAAATATGATCTTTTTGTGATGCTAATGCTACAGTAACAGGAATATTTTTTGAATTCCAATAGGCACTGTGTACTTCGTCATTTTTCACGTTCCAATTATCTACATAAAAGAAAAATTTACGTGTATTTCCATATCCATGGAAGGTTAATAGTCTGGAAAGAACGAAGATAGTTTTATACTCGGTTTAGCACGTTATCCTCTATGCCTACAAATGTCAGCCAGTGGATAAATGCTATACAGGGCAGGCAGTAGCTTCATTACAAAATGAACCATAATGATAGAGAAAGAAACCGGATAAGTCCTAACTGACAAACTAAAGGAATTACTTACGTTTTTCGAGAAACAACTTACAATTGTGCATCTGCTTGCCTTACATATTTTTCACTCTCTATAAGACATTACCAAGAAACACAAGTCACAAATTATATTATTCATATGAACCTTTCCAAAATCTAAGCTGATTAATTAAGTTAAAATTATTGTTAAAATATTGTGACTAGGAATTTCTTCTAAATAGTACAATAGCAGGATTTCGATGTTATTCTGTATCTGGAATCATCACCGGCTTTCTTTGCTTCAACCCATCAATATAGTCGGTATTTTTTCTAACATTCTTATATTTATCAGTGACGATGTTTTTCAATATAATGGTCCAACATTCAGTAATATAAACCAGTCTGAGAACATTTAGCAGACATCAATTTGTATACAAATATATAAAAAATCCTGTTAGTTTATCCTCTCATTAATGTTCTACGTGGGCTGGGCAAAAGGTGGTATGAAAACAAACACAGGAGTCTAATTTTGTACTATACCGCTGCCAAACTAGTCCCTCCTTCATTTTAAGAACTCGTTTTTTAAGGATATTGTATTCTTCGCAGTTAAGCAAAATAAAAAAACTTATATACATTCCTCACAGCATTTTAGCCATGACATTAAAACAAGTTTATGGGAATGAGCAACTTAAAATGTTCCTATGACTATAAATTAAAATGTATTGAATTAATTAACTAGAGACACATTTTTATATCTTAAACAAGTTCTATGGAACTCTCGATATCTCTACCGTCCTCTACGCGATATTTTTCTATACTTACTATGCTTTCTATACCTACTATATTTGAATCCTGATTTAAACCTGATTTAAATCAAATGAACAGAACTGTATAATACGATTATAAATAGAAACAATAACAATTATATAATTATGAAATGATCGATCAATCATGTTTATTTAGTTAAACACGAACAGGTAAATTTAAAAGTATAACTTGACGCTAATTGCGTAATATCTCCGGGTAAATATTTATCCTCAATTTGTGGATAAATTAAATCAGATCATAATTGCGCACACGTCAAACTGGACATGCCTATCACGATACTAATAGGTAACAAATTCTCTTTCCTTGTTGCAAGAGAAACATAAATATAGTTTGTAGATCGAAATCATGTCCATTATATAGATAGAACTTTCTTTTTCTTTTGCTTTCCTAAATAATATCCTGCCAGAACTTCCAAAATACAGCGAAGCTTGAAGCCAAATAGAACAATACTTCGATCAATTTCCAGAGAATAGTAAATGCATTTTTTACAGCTTCAACTGTATAGGAAATGTCTTAAGACTAGCAGTATCAAATTGCTTCCACATAGGTGGATGTGACACATGGACATTTCAGAAATAAAATCGTAGGAAAGGAACAAAAAGCTCATTGTTGTGATAGGAGAACTAAGGAGAACTAAATTTCATTCAGAGAAACACAGCGATGATATAATGAGCAGACTAATAGCCAGAAATGTCTGGAACAAGCATAAGACACTGCTCATTGACTTTAGGGAGTCAAATGGAATGAAACACACAGGTGTCATGAAGAACTCTAAGTCCATTATTTGAATAAGGTATCACACAAGTTATTGATTCCGTTAAGTTGTCGATATCTTGAATGCGGCTGTATTTTATACATTCAACGTGTCTTCGATGATATGTAGCTATAAGTAAACTAGTCAAATAACAAAGTCTTAAGTACCGTTACATATATTAAGACCACTTGGAATGCGTAAAAATATGAGCGATAAGGTTGCGAAACAGAATAAGTAATTTTATTTTACGAAAAAAAAAAATACATTCAATTCTTAGTAAAGACGAACTAGGATTTTGGTTGCGTGTTGTTAAAGAATGTTAACAATGAATATATAATTGTTTTATTTAAATACGACAAATAGCTTTTTTGTGAAAAATAACTTTGCATAAATCAAATACCTGAATAAAAAATTCAGATGAGATGGCGAGTATACGATACATGGACATTTCAGAAATAAAATCGTAGGAAAGAAACAAGAAGCTCACTGTTGTGACAGGAAAGATGATATCTCGGCCCACTGAATTTCATTCAGAGAAACACAACGATGATATAATGAGCAGACTAATAGCCAGAAATGACTGGAACTAGCATGAGACACTGATCATTGATTTTCAGAAGTCAAATGGAATAAAACGCAGGTGTCATGAAGAACTCTAATTACATTATTTGAATAAGGTATCACACAAGTTATTGATTCCGTTAAGTTGTCATTTTGAATGCGGCTATATTTTATAAATTCGATGTGTGTTCAATATGTACGAGCAAACTAGTCAAATAACAAAGTATTTCAGTTACATATAATCAGATCACAAATAAAAATCATTTGGAATGTGCAAAAATATGAGCGATACGAAAATGAACAAGTATATTTTATTTTATTTAAAAAAAAACAATTAAATAAAAACATACTTAAATAATACATTCAATTCTTAGTAAAGACGATCTAGGATTTTGGTTGCGTGTTGTTTTACAATGAATATATAATTGTTTTAGTTAAATATGACAAATTGTTTATTTGTGAAAAATAACTTTGCGTAAATCAAACACCTGAATAAAAAATTCAGATAAGATGGCGAGTAAATTTGCATTTATATGTTTCTACTTATGACGTTAGAATAGTAAAACTGGCTTTGGGAATGAATATATCTTGAACTTTAATTTTATTTTCAATGCAACCCTTTGGTTCAACATTTACAATAATAATAATAATAATGGGAAAAAGACAAATAAGAATCTAATAGAAAGAAATAAAATTAAAGATTAGTAGTATCAGACCGCTTCCACATAGATATATACCTCGGTATATACGATACATGAACATTTCAGAAATAAAATCGTAGGAAAGGAACAGGAAGCTCATTGTTGTGATAGGAGAACTAAGGAAAGACAATATCTCGGCCTACTGAATTTCCTTCAGAGAAACACAACGATGATAATATATAATGAACAGACTAATAGCCAAAAATGTCTAGAGCAAGCATGAGACACTGCTCATTGATTTTAGGGAGTCAAATGAAATGAAACGCAGGTGTCATGAAGAACTCTAATTCCATTATTTGAATAAGGTACCACACAAGTTATTGATTCCGTTAAGTTGTCGATATTTTGAATGTGGCTGTATTTTATAAATTCGACGTGTCTTCAATGATATGTACGAAAAAACTAGTCAAATAACAAAGTTAAGTACCGTTACATATAATCAGGTCACAATCAAAAATCATTTGAAATGTGCAAAAATATTAGGGATACGAAAATGGACAGGTATATTTTTTATGAATTGAAATAAAAACATAAATAATACATTCAATTCTTAGTAGACGAATTAGGATTTTGGTTGCGTGTTGTAAAAGAATGTTAACAATAAATACATAACTGTTTTATTTAAAATTGACAAATAGTTTTTTGTGAAAAATAACTGTATAAATCAAACACCTGAATAACAAATTCAGATAAGATGGCGAGTAAATTTGCATTTATGTTTCTACTTATGACATTAGAATAGTTTAATTTTGTTTTCAATGCAACCCTTCGATCCTACATTTATAAAAATAATAATAATAAGAAAAAGATAAACAATAATCTAATTAGAAAGAAATTAAATTACCCTGGACAATTGACGACCTTTCGGAGCAAACAGTCCTTCGCAGGCAACCAAAACAACAACAACAGTATCTTTCTTTCTCCTCAATGGGATGCCAGCGCCAATTCCATCACACTGTCACACACACAGTCAGACGTCAGTCTCTTGTTATCCCAGCACTCTGGACGTGGACGCGGTCCTCGTCGTCAAGTTGCAGCACTCTTGATCTTCCAGCACCACTGATACTAGGCTCGCACTTAAACGGTATACAGTAGCGGCATGGGTAGCATTGCAGTCGTGGACATGGAGCGGCGCCACACTGGGCTTCCTGGGGCGCGAGAACTCTGCTTCGCTGACGCTGTCCTGCGACTGGCCTGAGCGCTCAGATCAATATCGGCGGGCGGGCTCGAGTGCGCCGCGGCAACGACGAAGGCGGCGCACCTGGACGCAGGACGGGACGGGACCAGGCAGGTGCCGGCCGGCGGGAGTCCCAGCAGGATAGCAGGAAAGGCGGCCGTCGCAGGAACCGCTGCTCTGCGTCCTGGCGGCCGGGAAGAGCTTGCAAACATGGCACATATGTGCCGTAAATTGTATTGAACTAAAAAACGCATTCGAAAGTTTTCTGTTTCAGTAACACAAAGTGAAGAAATGGGCGGTGACGTTTTAGCACATCTACTGCTGGAACCTACGGAATTTGAAACATAGAAATGTGTTTCTACAATATTTGAATTATAACGATTATAGGTGTAGCACAAGTCAACAATTTAAGCTTTTACTACGAGAATCAAGAGATACAGCTGTAAACAGTAACAAGAGATATACCGGGTGATTCAGTCATAATGTCATTAATTTTAACCACGTATTCAGAAGGCTAATAAAGACAGAAAATCGAAAACAAATTTTTACTCGAGCTTTCAAAACTTAAATCAACCTACAACAATCGGCAACACGACGCTCCCGATACGCTACAAATTTTCTGATGACGAGTATTGAAGTTATATAGAAGTCCAGCAGCGTTGCCAGGACCACATGTATATGCCGCTATATATTCGGTGAGTGGAGTGATAGATTTCTTTTCTAATGACAAACTTCATGTTTGCAATATAAAATGTATGCATTTTGTATTTCTCTCAAATTATTTCATTTTTAAGGTATTCATTAGGCGTTTTGTCAAGTTCTAACGTAAAATTCATTCATTGTGATGGTTTTGACTGAAACAAGATCAACTCTAGACTAACTTTATTAAATACTTCATGTCTCCAGCTAAACTATGCGTGTCTTCATGACACCTGCGATATCAAGTAACTTGTAGATACAAATTTAAAAACCTAAAGGAGCGTACAGCCGTCCGACTATTACATTCATCATGCACCACAAATTTTATACAGTAACTAATTTTGGATAAAGCATTAAAAACATATCTATTTTGTGTCACCTTTTCGTTATGTTCTTGAAGGCAGAATAAAGTTGAGCTCGTACATTGACATTCCCAAATAATGCAAATCGCATTTGATTATGAATATGAATCAGAATCAAATCCATTACTCATGATCAGTAGGTACCGAGTAATATAGACGCACACGGAAAACACAAGCGTACACATCTATTAAAATGTTTTTATAAATTTTTTCACGGCTCTGTTCAGCAGAGCACAACCGCAGTCTTTCACTACTTCACTTTGCCCAACTTTAATTTCATTTGTATTTAGGCAAATGCAAATCTTATTAATAATTATAAACTACACTGACAACACAATCACACGATATTCACCACGCGAAAATAATGACTGATGGATGAAGAAGGGAGAGAAGTCCGACCGCGTGCATCTTTTCCATATCGAAGGCGGGCTCGCCTGCGTAGGAAAGCGGGCCCGAACGATGTTTGACTTATTCCACCGGTAACGTATTAAACGGGAATTTGAACTGTCAAATTTTTAGCTGTGCCGAGTGTGCTGATTACAGCCTATCTGATGTCGGCGCTGAATATTGAAATTAGCATTTATTATAAAATTCTCATGATTTTCTATTGATTACACAGGGTATTTATAAAAATGCTAATTTAATTTTTTGTTATTTAGTGGTTCGGCAGCAATGCAGCGCTTGTCACTGAGTAGACATTAAAAACAAGATTATTGACCTAAATACGGTAGGTCAAGACTCGAATTGCTGGATTCTTTATCACTGAATAGGTATGTTTCCGACTGTTTTTTGTAGACAGCAGTTTTTTTATTACTATATTTAAATACAAAAAACGTTTCAGCCTCTCCTAATAATTTAACCTAGTTAGTATTGGAGTTTGATCTTATTTTACTATTTATATAATGAAACGTGAATGGTTTATTTTGATCCATTGGAGTTTTGTAATTTTAATATTAAATATTTTTTATGCTGAAACTTGATATGTTAATTGTATACTTTTTAAAAATAATTTATAGTATTCATCATAATAAGTAGGTACTATAGGAAAATATTTAAATTTGGCAACCGAGTTGAATTGCCTCCAGTGGTCAGTGATAGTCTGAAAAGGGGGTTTAAATAATGATTTGAAAATATTTCTTTCCGGCGTATTTAATTTTTTTTAAAACCGCGTAATAGTATTATACGCATTTTCCCTATATTCTCTTAAAATTAAAGACTAAATCACTCTGTATTTCTTAAAAAAGTATATTTATATATTTTACTTTCGTGATATTACTAGGTACCACAATTAGGTCATTCCATAGAAATTATAAAATATATAGAACGCTAAAAGAGGTTCCGAATATAGTCATCCTATGGAGAAAACGCGAGTCTATAATAATATTATCTTTTATGAGTTCGTTACACTAACGGGTTAGCTTCACACTAATGGGCGGGAATTTCAAAATATGAAAATTTTACATCCAGTCCGGAGAAACATATGATTGCTATGGTCCAATTATAAACATTCCGTTTTGGTTTCAATTGTATGCTGGGATTAAAATGCAGTATAACCAACAGCATACATTAAGATTTCCCTAAATTGCTGCTTTCTAAGCTCCTCCACAATCTCACTAATTTTGCCTGCCTAATGTAAAGGCTTCTGGCGTTTTATATATTTTATAATTTCTATGGGTCATTCCCATACATTTTAAATAACTAATATTTTCAAAACTATAATCATAATAACTTTTTTCTTATATTTTAGTCAATTTTTATAAAAATAACTTTCAAAACACCTTGTGTATTTAAAAATACTATTGACTCTTGTTGAACTGCTCCCTTATTCCTTTTTTTAAGTGTACCCCCAGTACAGCATCTAATCGTAATTTCTCATATTTACTTACTAATTCAACGTTATCTGTTACCGAGTCTGTTACGAACATTTTGACTTTTTCATATTTAAATGATTAAACAAACATAGCCGTGATTTACGTGTAGTTTTTTTAAGATATGAAACCTACTTGAAAAGAAAATATTTATTTTTTACTATATCATACTATACAGTATGTTCGGAAAGTCAAGGCAGAAAATTTAGGGGGTGATACTATTCGAAAAATGTGTTAAAGTTAAAAATATATTTTCCATCACGTTATTACCGAATCTTTCAATTAAAAATTCACGAGAACTAAAATGTGGAGGAGCCCCGTCGTGCATAAACCACATTATTTGTCTTAGCGCATAAGGAACATCGTTAAGTAGTTGAGATAAAATGATTTCAAGAAAATATCTGCAGCCCAAAAAGAAAATTTCCTATAATACCCACTCATACATTCAAAAAGAACTGATGTTGAAATTGAGATTCCATTATGATATTAGGGTTTTCATCAGACCAAACCTATTTATTGTGAAAGTTCATTATATGTCTGGAAAAATTAGCTTCGTCAGTAACAATATGCCAGCGGTAGACATTTTTTTTTTAATCCAGTGGCAAAATTGTAGACGGCAGTAAGGCTTGAACCTTTATCTATCTTATACGGGTATAACTGTTGCTGATGCTTCAGAACGGACCAAATTCATTTATGATTAAGATTTGCAGCGATTATTCTAGTACTAATACCTATTTGAGTTTTCTTCAATTTCGTATAGAATAGGTTCTTTCCACTGAAGCGGTCTAACACTCAAAGGTCTTCCTTTCTGAAATGAACCTGACTGCAAAAGACGCTGAAAAACATTTCTGAACATTCTTAGATTTGGAGTTGCATGAAGTCTTTCCATAGAAATTCGCCTAGCCTCAGTACTATTTCTATCTTCAAGGCCATAAATGTAAACCAATTGGCCATTTCAGCATTTAAATATGTGTACGCAATTCTTTAAACTTAATCTTTTTAAAATATAAGCTTAATTTTACAATACAGAAGATGATAATAATGAGATGACAGCTTCTTATTATTATTGTTTTGCAAGGCCTTCCTAAGATATGTCTAAGTAATGTAATGTGTATCGTAAAAATGCACTCGATCAAATGACTCAATGTTGTACGATCGAAAAGTGAAGATAATACAATATCGCGTATCTATTTTATTTGTAATATTATACTGGGTGATATATTATATTCTATTTTTGGCAAATAATGATCGAAGATACCCACACCTCCGCCACAGGTAAGTTTGTAAGCAGGTAACTTTTTGTTTCTTACTTACCGTCATACTAAATATGCATACAGAATTTGGTTAATTTATATCAAGTGGCTTAGAATTTAAAAAGTGTCTTACGTCCCTGGATTTTTTTATCTCTACTTCAGAAATACCCTGTATATGATGAAGTTAAATCTCTTCGCGTAATGTTTATGTTACGGCTTACACCCTGTTAGTTAATGTAATACTTAATTAACACAAACACGGTTCTCAAATGCTTACATTTGGTATCGATTGCAAGACTTCAATGCATTTCATAAACTGAAAGCCCACTTGCACCACTAAGTACGTAAATATAGTACGGAATAATAATGCTACATGCTGTTTATTGAATTTTTTACAAGTTCTCTACAACACGAAGTCAAAAATAATTAATTACAACTGTAAATTTTCGAAGGCAGTTCTTTATTACTGTAATAATCTGATAAATTTTCAGAGAAACGATTTCATAACTATAATAAACTAATATTTATAGGAAGAACGGTTTAAGATGTTAAAAAGTTTCATCTACATTGAGAAAAATATTTGCAAAATAATTGATCTCAGTTTTGACGATTAAAGGAAGTGTAACTAAGCAGAAAGCAGTAATTAATAGTAAACAATAAGTAAATGTACGAATATGTGACAACTTATACATAGTGTTCAAAGTACGAGTATTGTTACTAACCGAAAACAACATAAAAATACAAATACAAGATAAACCAAGCTGTTTTTTCATATATTTTCAGGTATTAACAATATTGTGTGAAACTAACTACTCAGTGCACAAAAGCCCCAACCTGCGTTGAATTACACCCACAATATCTACCCATATATTCCTTATTATTAGCTTTTGTAACATATTTTACTATTTAAGAAAGGTATTTTAAGCTAATATCTATCAAATCTCCTACAATTCCTATCAATAAAGTCGTATGTAGTTAGATATTTGACTTAAGTTAAAGGAGACCATCTGATGAAGCAATCCTAAAAATGCAGAAATAGGTCAGATCTCATCTATTGTGGTTGAATTTCGAGTTCCCACTCCAGAGGTTAATATATATAGAGCGTTTCCATTAAATCAGGTTAGTAAATTTAAATAGATTAAATTCTTTAGATAATTATTGAATAGAGCTTTGTCTGTGGATGTTCATTAGAATACCTAGATGTTTGGTATCAGAGAACATACATATGACTTCATTGATAGGAATTGTAGGAGATTTGATATATATTAGCTTAAAATACCTTTTTAATACAGTAAAAAACTAAGCTGTGTTATCAAATTTTAAACTAAAGTACAACAGTGATGTTCACAAA
>JALDAQ010000538.1:0-10098 GCA_025584915.1 Monochamus saltuarius
AAGTTTTGTTGAAATCGGCCATTGCAGGAAAAAGTTCTGAAAGAAACAAATCTAGGGGTTGTTTATTACCGCCCTCTAAAAACATGGGCCAAGGAATAGACACCACCTTAAAAATAGCTTTTGACTAGCTGATAATGTGTACCAAAATTGAAGTTTCTAAGTGTAGCCGTTTTTAAGGAAAAATAAAGAAACCTTTTTTTTCCGCCATTTTGAGACTCGAATATCTCAACAATAAGGACCCAAATTGAAAAGTTTCATATGAAGATCCCCCCCTGAAATGGCTTGTGGAATACACTGGTAAAATATTTGACCATCATTCTGGAACACCCTGTATAAAGAAAACATCAAGAATTTTATTTTTGATACTTCTTTTGTTCTACGTGTGTTATTTTCCGACATTTCAGTACCTAAAAACATCACAGATTTGAAAGCTAGTGACGTCTTTCGCGAAACGGCGATAACGATATTTTGCAAACACGGAATTCCAGGACACAACTACTATGTGGGCCACAGAATACTAATCAAATCAGTGCGGAATCTTAAACAATTTATGACTGAATTACGTCTGGCAGTTTTGAGCGGGCGGATCCCACTGAACATACGGATACGGATATGTGACACGGACCCATGGATGATGGATGATTTATGAATGATATTTTATTTGGGTAATTTTCAAATACCACCCCTCTAGAAAAAATATCCAAGAATATGGCCACAGATCATTGGACGAAAAATATGGCGGTCTTATAGCGTAAACATAACCAGTTGTTTAGTAGTTTTAATACTTTTTATTGTATTAATTCTTAACCAACTTTTGCAGTGTAGAGTTTCATGTAAATTAAGTTCTTTTTTATCACAGAAAGTTTACATTTTTTGTTAATTTAGGGTTCTAGCAGATAATTTGAATTTAATTATAAAACCGATATGGATTTTATACATGATCATCTAATTATATTTCACACCCAGTCCTCAATATCATCAGTTGTTTAAAGAATTGATTACGATGGCTTGTACTGTGATAATTTCACAGATTTAGATATACATACATGTGAATAAAGTAAATGTCACTCCCTTATCTGCTCTACTGCCCTGAAAATTTGCAAAATTTTGAAAAAGTAATGGTGGTCTATTGTAAAACTTTGCTGATTTTAATTATTTTTCAGCAGCTGCTTTTGTAATAATTTCTAATGACAAACCTTGTTTGTTACCCTGTCAACTACATTAGCGTAATTAGATTTAATGTAGTAGTAATTTTGAGACCACAAACCTATTCTAGGTTTGTGTTTGAGACTCACAAGAATCAATAGTGCCATATTTGCTATGAATTTTTAAAACATGGGCCGTTTTCAAATTCCACGTGTAGTCATATTTGGGAGTAGATGGTCTAGTGACTCCTTTTATAAATCATTTATTCCTAGATCTTCACCTACCTACGATGTGACTTCACTGTTGTATACCTAAAGTTTCTTTGTTCCAAGATCAACTGTATAGATTGAAGAACTTGGTTTGCTTGGCCCTGTGGGGGTGTAAATATTGTTAGGGATATTACACGGTGGATTATTGGTTATTTATTACCTAGGTCAATAGTGTAAAATAACACACTAGAATGTAGTATTACAACTGTAATGGAAAATGAATACAACTGAAGTACTAATGAATATGCATTTTTTCATAGTAAAACCGTGTGCACAGAACCCATGAAATGTAATTTTACGTTATTGTCAGGGCGTGCGGTAAAATTTTAAGTAATTTTTAAAAACTTGCCTATTTGTAATATAGTTAAGATAATTTTTAAATTTTTAGGAGTCAAATCCGCATTTGTTATGGATTTGATAATTAAGATATGTTTTAGCGTTTTTTATATAACTAAATTAATTGTTTCCTATTTCAAAAATTACATTTTAGATGTTTTGTATTTGTACCTTGCTTCCATGGACTGCACACCCCTGGTTATTGTGTAATTTTGCATGAAAGATGTAAACGTACGTTATCCACCTGTGGATTCTTTTAATACAGTATGGATTTGACATTTTTACATTAATGTATGATGTGAAAATTACGTGTAAATTTGCAATCATTTTGCAATCAGTGTAGCTTGAAAATAGCGTTTTATTGTTAGTCCATTGAAAAGTTACATTTGAGGTTGCATTTTTTAGAGGACGCAATTTTATTGTTTAGATGTGAGGGGGGGGGTGTCAAAAAAAGCTTAACTTGAAGTTTGTGGGGTCACAACCCTCCAGCTTCGGCCGCCATCTTGGAAAAGGGGGTTAAATTGTTTTTAGCATTTATCAGGTAAACTATTGGTCATACAAAAATTTTTAAAAAACTTTTTTTATTGCAAATTAAATCCTCTACAATTTTAGTCCAGAGACTTTTTGTTGAAAAATCAAAAATAACAAAGGTATTAAAGATAAACAATCAAAATGTTTGGACAAATTTTCTTTTGGACGCCATAATTTATTTATTTTTTTATTTTAAAAAAAAATACGTCAGAACATTTTTGTAGAGTGGTTTTCAACGAAGAATTTTTATTATATACTTTTTTTTATTATATTCATTAGTTTGGGTTTTACACCGCTGTGAAGTGAACACTAATTTTCCCTACTGATAAGTATAAATTTATATCAATTATATGGCATAGTTTTTAATTATTTTTATAATAATATTTTTTATTATAGACATTTCAATATTGTTATTTAATAGTTATTGACTTAAAACTTCATCATGCCTACTGGGGATACCACGCAAAAAAAAACGCGCCTCCAGACTCTACCTCGTATGTGGTGGGGAAAAGAGTCAATAACTATTAAATAACAGTATTGAAATGTCTATAATAAAAAACATTATTTATTTTACACATAGATACACATTTATGTGTATCTATCTTAATAATTTTTTCACAATGTGTATTTTGTATTAATGTGATTTAAACGACTGTTTGTTTTTTACTATGTATGTTATGTAATTTACTTATAACATATGCATGTATTTTATAGACGAATCCTATAGCACTGTATTGCTCCAAAATGGAAAATAAACGATCTATCTATACATTTTTTCTTCGTTGTTCTCGAGCTAAGCAGACTACTAAAAATAATTTACAATCAAACATTGGGGTTATTGTGAAAGAGAGCATAATTAGTTGAGGAATTAAGTTATATAACTAAGTATACTTAAGTCAACTTAATTAAGTTTTGGTTCTTAACTAGCCACTAAAGCTTATATGCAATAACTAAGTACTGAAAATAATAACTTACCTTCGACGATGATTTGAGCGAAGCGCGTCTGTTTTCTACCCTTTTTATGGAAATCACATTTAAATATTAATGGGTCTAGAAGAACATTCGTACTATTTGTGATGAATCCAAATCGGGAGTCATAACGGTAAAAGTGTTCATTTGGCAGACGGACGTTGATTGGTATCTTTAAATTTAAAAGAAATGGTATTAGTATGGGATTGCCAGGTTAAAATTTTAAAAATTAATGTGATACTTTAAATTTAAATATTTAAAAAGACAAGGTATTTTGGAAATGGTATTCCCAATTGTACCCAGATACATCTGAAAAGAAAGGAATTTTTAGCTATTAGGAATATATGAGTAATTTCAACAATTTATATGAATTAAGTAATAACAACTTTGATTAGTTACCTTTTAGCTTTATTTTATTAATTATTATTATATTAATTGTAACACAGTACATATTGAAGTAATCCAGTTTAAAAATTATGATATATATTATAGTTTGAAAAAGAAAATTATCATAACTTTTTTTTATGGTTTAATTTTGTGCTGAAAAATATGAAATTTCAAAATTTTTTAATAAATAAGTTTTCTTGGATCATATTGATGGAATGCCTCATGTATGAGTAAAATTCTTTTAAAAATGTTACATGCGTTAGAAATAGAATAGAAATAAGGAATCGAAATTATACATATTTGCAAGTTGTGAAAAACAAAAATCAACTTGGTGTCATCTGCATTGATAGTTCAGTTATTTACTTTTTATGAATTGTTATTTTGATGGCATAGTTTTAGTAAGTTGTGATTTGAAAAAGAAATCAATATAATTCAATTCAGTTATTTACTTTTTATGAATTGTTATTTTGATTACATAGTTTTAATAAGTTGTTATTTGAAAAAGAAATTAATATAATTTGAAATTATTGTACGACTTATAAATAGTTATACAAATTAATAAAAATAATTGAAAACAACTGTAGTTGTGGCAAGAATTCAGACGACTCACGTCATACGAACAAACGAATAATTCATTATATTTTCATCAAAATATTTAAGAAACTGCAATTGAAAATAATAAAACTAAATACTACACTCAATGTTTGTACTATAAACTAAGTAAATTATAAAAAATTATTGTTTTTAATGCCACAAACTATCAAAAATTATGTTAACAATTCAAATAATTGCATGACCTCAGCCGTGACGTAATTCGTCTGAATTTTTTTCACAACTACAACTATTAATAAAACTTATCTTTCTTCAGTCAGCAACTTTTATAACAAATGCTCAAAAAGATTTACAATTTGCATTATAGGTACATTTTCTAGATTGACATCAAATTAATCGAAAATATCTGAATACTTCAAATTTGTGAATGTATTTTTGTTTTCACAACATGCTAAGATATAAAATATATAAAATTTCAATTTCACATTATTAACACAGATAACATTATTCTTAAACCGATTTTAATTAAAAAATGAAGCATTCTGTCAAAATATGCATCAAGAGTACCTGAATTTGTCAGAAAATTCTGCAGTTTCATATTTGTTAGTCAAAAGTCGAATAAGTCAGAGCACAAAAAATGGTCAACTTTACTATTCTCTCCCCAGGTTGAAACGTAAGAGATAAACATTTGCAAATTTTATTTACAGTACCGTTAATTACCAAATTTTAAAAAAATGTGTGTTAACTGATTTCGCAGTTATTTAAAAAAAATCGTCATCAAAGTGGGATCCTTCTATAACTTCTGCAGGAAGAATTTTTGGATCCACATTTATATAAAGAAAACATAATCTTTTTCGACATAGAACAAACGTCCTGGGAAAATATTGCCCTCGAATTTCAGGACACCCTGTATACAGTATGTCCCACGTTTCACTTACACACCCTGTGAAATTTGAACGATCCACGCGATTTGGATTGTTATTTTTTTTAACTAGGTGCCCCACCGGTGTACTTATTCAAGCCAGTACAAACTGTCAAGTTACCTTTCTGATGAAAAGCGTGCTATGATTTTTGTAGCGATATTTCGAGATTTGATATTAGCGATTTTTTTTTAATTGGAAATCCGACAACGTAGTATTAATCAGCGTTCTTCCCAAGTAACAATTTTAGATTTTTAATAACCTACAGGATCTGTATATAAAACCTAATAGAGTCTAATAAATATAGAAAGGGCGCAAAGAATAATGACCTTCAGGAGGTTGTCAAAGCTAAATGTTTAAAACAATTATAAAACTTATTCTACTTAAGAATAACTTATTATGTGTCTAGATGCAAGCTTAGGGAGTTTCATGAAACCTATAATGAGAGTATTTTAACTTAAACAATGCGTTTTGTTGGATCTTTCATGTCAATAAAATTACTTTGTTACCAATACCTTTCCAAAAAACTATTTAAATAATGATAAAAAAAATTCAAACGGCAAACAGTTTTGCTGATGAAATGTATCAAACTACCTCTAAAATGTTAATATCCCTCTTTACATTTTCAGTTTCATAACAATTCTTACATTTTATAAAAACTTATTGTATTTAAAAAAAAATCAATATTTTCTTTATAATTGTCATAAAACCTCTTTAATATAATCTGTATGTATTAAAACAAAGACTCGTTATGCAGAACATCGTGAAATAAATATAATTAATAGTTTTTGTTTTAATTATTAAAAATATAGGACGATTCGTCGAACATAGAGACAATAATTCATAAATGTGAGCAAAAGTATTTTCAATATATGTTCTAAAACCCTGATGGCGGTATTAATCTTATCCAATATTAGTAATAATTTCTTGAGAACTTCTTAAAAGAGTCCTTAAATCTTATGGAAAATTGTGGAAATTACAGTTACAGAAAGCCTATCTTTAAAACTATTAATTCTACAAACAACCCCCATAAAACCTTTATAAAACAAGAGCAAGACTAAACAGCATTTAAACTGTTACTTGGGTTTAACTCATATGTCCAAAATTTCATAAAATTCTCAGAATATCCGAAGCAATTACTAATAATTAAAAAAAATACACGCATTTGCCCTTGCTTCTTCCTAATTTATTTTTAAATCAATTAAAAATTAGTATTAGTTGTACAATCAATAGCTCTTCTCTCAATACAATCAATAAAAATATATTTTCCTAAGATAAGGTAGTAGCGCCTTCTACTGTAATCAAGTACGATAATTTTAGAAAACATAGTATGTTATACTGACATTAATGATTATAACTGTAAAATTTCGAATTCTCACGATCACAATTTGTTTATTACCAAGGTTTTAAATTGTATCCATTTGCACCGACATCTGGTGTTTCCCAAGGTTCAGTTCCTGTATCACTACTTTTTATTTTATTTGTAAATTACCTGGTTTCCGATCTCCAATGCCATCGTTTGTTATGGGCTGACAATTATAAATTATACAACAGAATTCTCTACTAGCGATTATCAAGGATTAAAGTCGGATTTGAACAAAGTATCTAGCTACCGTGTTATACACGTAAGCATGAATATGAACATTACTGCTGAACAACAATATTTTAGAAGGTGCTAATGGTTTCAAAGTTCAATGCCTAGGTATTAAATTTGACAGTGTTTTATCCCACACAGTATTACTACTTCTGCTTTTAAGTCTTTGGGTTTCGGCCTTAGAAGCTTCGATTTTCATTACCCCTGTACTTTGCAAGTTATATTTAATACCTTTGTCAGAAGTAAACTGGAATATGCAAGTGCAGTATGGTCTCCATATTATACATCTCAAATAAATTCCCCAGAAAACATCCAGATAAAGTTTTTAAAATATTTGGGCTATCAGTTAGACGGAGTATTCCACCAGTAGAGATAGATTACAGTTATTTACTTTTATAATTCACTTCTGAATCTTGAAAGTTTTGTTTTTAAATAAATAACCAAAAAATAAAGTGAACTGTTCTAATATCTTGCAAATGATTAACTTTGTAGTTCCTTACATCAACTCATTCCCATTATACATGTGAGGTCAAAAAGTCCTATACTAATGTATTAAAACGCTCACCCATTATTAATATGTATAACAGTTATAACTTAATTTAGGATAAATTTGATATGTTTCATTGTTCAATAGAAGATGTTAAAGGTGCTTTTATTTGTTAGGTCAATATGTCTTGTAGTGGTTTTTAAGCTTTCACGGCCGGTGCTATCATTAAATACATAGTGATTTTCCGGATTGTTATGCCGTGACGTGAGTTAAAATGCACATCCTCAGTATTAGCCGGGATTCTTTTACCTGCCCTAGTTGTTCTCGAGCTAGGCTTTGTGGGGACAGATCCGCTAGCGGTGTCTTTGGACCCGTTCCATATATTGATTTCGGCTACTATTGTTGGTATTATGACTGCTACAGTCAGAACCGTTCCTCGGATAATGGTGTTCCTCCGAGGCGTCCCGTAACCGCCGCCGTAACTGGTCTCATCTCATGCTTCCAAACATTTCTCCGCTCTTCATTGTCGGCATCTTCAGTGGTGACTCAGCAAAAGCTTCGCCGCGACTGATTTGTGGCAGTGACTAGTTACCGAGGTCACGACATAACAACCCGGAACATCACTATGTTTTAAACAATATATCTTGTGTTTTCATTTTTTGTATTCTTTTCCCCGGCTCTATAACTGGGATTTCTGTTCCCTTGAGTTTGTGTATAAACAAATAAAATAACAAATTTCTGTTAGTTTTATATTGTTACTTACTTCTGTGTTGGTCGCTAGGTCAAAGAGTGTGACATTTACATCAGGTGAAGTAGGTTTGCAACCTATAACAGCTTCGTCGTACTGTGTCACATAAATACTCAAGCTGATATTTTCTGGTATAATAGTTAAATGATCAGGATCTGAAAATATCATAGTATTCAAATTAAATAAGTTAAATCATACAGTGCACATAGTAAATAGTTACAACTTTCAGCCTTTGCGCTTAACATTCCCGATATTTAACTTAAAATAATTTTAATTTATAGGTATAATAATTTTTATAGTTAGATATTTGACTCAACTTAAAGGAGGAGGCCATCTGAAAATGCAGAAATAGATCAAATGTCTTCTATTGTGGTTGAATTATCGATTTCCCACAGTTTCAAAAGTGAACTAAGGTATTTATAAAATGTTTCAATTAAACCAGGTCAGTAAATTTAGCTAGATTAATTTTTATTTTAGATAATTATTGAATAAAGCTTTGTCTATGGAATTGCTCATTAGCATACCTACATTTTTGGGATAATAGAGCATGCATATGACTTGATTGGTAGGAATTGTAAAAGAATTGATTTATATTATATTATTTTATATTAAATTTGTTACGGGTTTCTTTTGTCATCCAGTACAATGACGAATTCATTTTGTTCCGGCAACACCTACATTTTCTATTTTATAAAATACTTAACATCATTGTCCTAAATCCATTTATTTATATTTGTATTTATTTCATTCATGGGCAAAAAGATCAATAAATATTATAATTCAAATTAAATAATTGTGCACCAACTAGAAATGAATGGCTTGAGGTTGAAATTAAAATTAGTTTATAAAATTTAATAAACGACTTAATTTTTTTTATAATAAACAATAAAATCGTATAAGGTATTAATATTCAGTCAGTAGAAATAATAGATAATATTAGAAACATTTACAATAATTATAATTTTCTATCCGGGTCTGAAAAAGTGATAAGTTTTTTGCACCGAAATAAATTAAGAATTACTACGTATTCTGTCTTGAAAGAAAGCAGTTATTAACGTAAATTGCTAATTTTTGTAAATTACTTTAATTACAAGTCTGTTACACTTCATTAATTAATTAATGTTGCTATTGCTAGTAGACAGCACATTTAATTTGGATTTGTGTCGTGTCGTGCAACAGATATAACTAACAAGGCCGCCCAATAACTCAGATATTTAGAAAAATTACTCTATTTTGTTCATTAATTCGAGCTATTTATTTAAATTTTATGAGGTGAATGTATTCACCTGTAGCGCCGTTTATTTCCCTCAACAACCATGTTCATTTCTAGGCCTTTTTCCTATTCGTTTGCTTGGCATTCTGCATTGGTGCCCCATTTGCAATTTATATTGAGAAGCTGGAAGTACTCCAATAATACTATACTACAGTACGAGTACCGGAGGCTGAAGTGAACCGGCAAGCGAGAGTCCCAGCGAAGGTACGAAGTAAATCGACTCAGGAAGCGAGGCTTGGCCCCACATAACCCTAAAGTTGGCACGTTGCCGTACCGTGAAGGATTTTTCACCATCCTAAGACCTTACAGGATGAAACATTAAGGTCATATTTACTCCTGATACGTATGCACACGTTACCTAATTATTTAAATTATTGATTTAATATTTTTGTTCTTAAATTGTAGATCTATTTAACCATTTACGGTTTTAAACCTTCTGCTTTTGGATTATGTTTATTTGATGTCTTACATTTTTTTCCATTAAGTCGAGAAAATGATATCGGCCAAGAAGTGATGACTATACGGGCCCGATTTATGGCATTTTCGATCACTCTTGCCAGAACTTCCGACGATAGGTTTTGGGCGATTCCGCTGGAGACGATTGTCTACATCAATTTCTGAATTATAGTGTTTGTTACTTTGTTTGGTGCCAATATAAAGAAAAATATATGAATTTAGTAATAAAACTACTTTTTCGGACCTAAATTCATATCTGAATTTTTAGTGCGCTTAGAAACGATAACATTTGAATGTTCGGTGCGAACTGAACATCGGTTTCTTTACAGCACTTGTGCAAAACCGCTGTTACGGAGAATTTGAGCTTACATTCTGCTGGTTAACCTTAAAGTGATAGCATTGTTTATTTGTTTATGCAAAAACATATAAG
>JALDAQ010000054.1:0-53000 GCA_025584915.1 Monochamus saltuarius
GGAAACCCGTCATTCTAACAGACTGAAATTTGGTAGGTAATTACTTTATAAAAATATCAATTTTCTGATGCCACTGACATCCACTCGCAAGCCGTCAGAGGGTCGGAAATTGGGATAAATTGAAAATTCGATATTTCATAAATGGAAACCCGTCATTCTAACAGGCTGAAATTCGGTAGGTAATTACTTTATAAAAATATCAATTTTCTGATGCCAGTGGCATCTACTCGCAAGCCGTCAGAGGGTCGGAAATTGGGGTAAATTAAAAATTCGATATTTCTAAAATGGAAACCCGTCGTTTTAACAGGCTGAAATTCGGTAGGTAATTACTTTATAAAAATATAAATTTGCTGATGCCAGTGACATCCACTCGCAAGCTGTCAGAGAGTCGGAAATTGGGGTTAATACAAAATTCGATATTTCTAAAATGGAAACCCGTCATTTTAACAGGCTGAAATTCTTTAGGTAATTACTTTCTAAAAATATCAAATTTCTGATGCCAGTGGCATCCACTCGCAAGCCGTCAGAGGGTCGGAAATTGGAGTAAATTGAAAATTCGATATTTCTAAAATGGAAACCCGTCATTCTAACTGGCTGAAATTCTTTAGGTAATTACTTTATAAAAATATCAATTTTCTGATGCCAGTGGCATCCACTCGCAAGCCGTCAGAGGGTCGGAAATTGGGGTAAATTAAAAATTCCACATTTCTTAAATGGAAACCCGTCATTTTAACAGGCTGAAATTCTTTAGGTAATTACTTTATAAAAATATCAATTTTCTGATGCCAGTGGCATCCACTCGCAAGCCGTCAGAGGGTCGGAAATTGGGGTAAATTGAAAATTCGATATTTCTAAAATGGAAACCCGTCATTTTAACAGGCTGAAATTCTTTAGGTAATTACTTTATAAAAATATCAATTTTCTGATGCCAGTGGCATCCACTAGCAAGCCGTCAGAGGGTCGGAAATTGGAGTAAATTGAAAATTCGATATTTCTAAAATGGAAACCCGTCATTCTAACAGGCTGAAATTCTTTAGGTAATTACTTTATAAAAATATCAATTTTCTGATGTAAGTGGCATCCACTCGCAAGCCGTCAGAGGGTCGGAAATTGGGGTAAATTGAAAATTCGATATTTCTAAAATGGAAACCCGTCATTCTAACAGGCTGAAATTCTTAAGGTAATTATTTTATAAAAATATCATTTTTCTGATGCCAGTGGCATCCACTCGCAAGCCGTCAGAGGGTCGGAAATTGGGGTAAATTGAAAATTCGATATTTCTAAAATGGAAACCCGTCATTCTAACAGGCTGAAATTCTTTAGGTAATTACTTTATAAAAATATCAATTTTCTGATGCCAGTGGCATCCACTCGCAAGCCGTCAGAGGGTCGGAAATTGGGGTAATTAAAAAATTCAATATTACTAAAATGGAAACCCGTCATTCTAACAGGATGAAATTCGGTAGCTAATTACTTTATGAAAATGTAAATTTGCTGATGCCAGTGACATCTACTCGCAAACCGTCAGAGGGTCGGAAATTGGGGTAAATTGAAAATTCGATATTTCTAAAATGGAAACCCGTCATTCTAACAGGCTGAAATTCGGTAGGTAATTACTTTATAAAAATATCAATTTTCTGATGCCAGTGGCATCCACTCGCAAGCCGTCAGAGGGTCGGAAATTGGGGTAAATTGAAAATTCGATATTTCTAAAATGGAAACCCGTCATTCTAACAGACTGAAATTTGGTAGGTAATTACTTTATAAAAATATCAATTTTCTGATGTAAGTGGCATCCACTCGCAAGCCGTCAGAGGGTCGGAAATTGGGGTAAATTGAAAATTCGATATTTCATAAATGGAAACCCGTCATTCTAACAGGCTGAAATTCGGTAGGTAATTACTTTATAAAAATATCAATTTTCTGATGCCAGTGGCATCTACTCGCAAGCCGTCAGAGGGTCGGAAATTGGGGTAAATTGAAAATTCGATATTTCTAAAATGGAAACCCGTCATTCTAACAGGCTGAAATTCGGTAGGTAATTACTTTATAAAAATATCAATTTTCTGATGCCAGTGGCATCCACTCGCAAGCCGTCAGAGGGTCGGAAATTGGGGTAAATTGAAAATTCCATATTTCTTAAATGGAAACTCGTCATTCTAACAGGCTGAAATTCGGTAGGTAATTACTTTATAAAAATATCAATTTTCTGATGCCAGTGGCATCCACTCGCAAGCCGTCAGAGGGTCGGAAATTGGGGTAAATTAAAAATTCGATATTTCTAAAATGGAAACCCGTCATTTTAACAGGCTGAAATTCGGTAGGTAATTACTTTATAAAAATATAAATTTGCTGATGCCAGTGACATCCACTCGCAAGCCGTCAGAGGGTCGGAAATTGGGGTAAATAAAAAATTCTATATTTCTAAAATGGAAACCCGTCATTTTGACAGGCTAAAATTAGGTAGGTAATTACTTTATAAAAATATCAATTTGCTGATGCCAGGGGCATCCACTCGCAAGCGGTCAGAGGGTCGGAAATAAGGGTAAATAAAAAATTCGATATTTCTAAAATGGAAACCCGTCATTTTAACAGGCTGAAATTCTTTAGGTAATTACTTTATAAAAATATCAATTTTCTGATGCCAGTGGCATCTACTCGCAAGCCGTCAGAGGGTCGGAAATTGGGGTAAATTGAAAATTCGATATTTCTAAAATGGAAACCCGTCATTCTAACAGGCTGAAATTCTTTATGTAATTACTTTATTAAAATATCAATTTTCTGATGTAAGTGGCTTCCACTCGCAAGCCGTCAGAGGGTCGGAAATTGGGGTAAATTGAAAATTCGATATTTCTAAAATGGAAACCCGTAATTCTAACAGGCTGAAATTCTTAAGGTAATTATTTTATAAAAATATCAATTTTCTGATGCCAGTGGCATCCACTCGCAAGCCGTCAGAGGGTCGGAAATTGGGGTAAATTGAAAATTCGATATTTCTAAAATGGAAACCCGTCATTATAACAGGCTGAAATTCTTTAGGTAATTACTTTATAAAAATATCAATTTTCTGATGCCAGTGGCATCCACTCGCAAGCCGTCAGAGGGTCGGAAATTGGGGTAATTAAAAAATTCGATATTTCTAAAATGGAAACCCGTCATTCTAACAGGCTGAAATTCGGTAGGTAATTACTTTATAAAAATGTAAATTTGCTGATGCCAGTGACATCCACTCGCAAACCGTCAGAGGGTCGGAAATTGGGGTAAATTGAAAATTCGATATTTCTAAAATGGAAACCAGTCATTCTAACAGGCTGAAATTCTTTAGGTAATTACTTTATAAAAATATCAATTTTCTGATGCCAGTGGCATCTACTCGCAAGCCGTCAGAGGGTCGGAAATTGGAGTAAATTGAAAATTCGATATTTCTAAAATGGAAACCCGTCATTCTAACAGGCTGAAATTCTTTATGTAATTACTTTATAAAAATATCAATTTTCTGATGTAAGTGGCATCCACTCGCAAGCCGTCAGAGGGTCGGAAATTGGGAAAATTGAAAATTCGATATTTCTAAAATGGAAACCCGTCATTCTAACAGGCTGAAATTCTTTAGGTAATTACTTTATAAAAATATCAATTTTCTGATGCCAGTGGCATCCACTCGCAAGCCGTCAGAGGGTCGGAAATTGGGGTAATTAAAAAATTCGATATTTCTAAAATGGAAACCCGTCATTTTAACAGGCTGAAATTTGGTAGGTAATTACTTTATAAAAATATCAATTTTCTGATGCCAGTGGCATCCACTCGCAAGCCGTCAGAGGGTCGGAAATTGGGGTAAATTAAAAATTTTATATTTCTAAAATGGAAACCCGTCATTTTAACAGGCTGGAATTCTTAAGTTAATTAATTTATAAAAATATCAATGTTCTGATGCCAGTGGCATCCACTCGCAAGCCGTCAGAGGGTCGGAAATTGGGGTAAATTGAAAATTCGATATTTCTAAAATGAAAACCCGTCATTCTAACAGGCTGAAATTCTTTAGGTAATTACTTTATAAAAATATCAATTTTCTGATGCCAGTGGCATCCACTCGCAAGCCGTCAGAGGGTCGGAAATTGGGGTAAATTGAAAATTCGATATTTCTAAAATGGAAACCCGTCATTCTAACAGGCTGAAATTCTTTAGGTAATTACTTTATAAAAATATCAATTTTCTGATGCCAGTGGCATCCACTCGCAAGCCGTCAGAGGGTCGGAAATGAAAATTCGATATTTCTAAAATGGAAACCCGTCATTCTAACAGGCTGAAATTCTTTAGGTAATTACTTTATAAAAGTATCAATTTTCTGATGCCAGTGGCATCCACTCGCAAGCCGTCAGAGGGTCGGAAATTGGGGTAATTAAGAAATTCGATATTTCTAAAATGGAAACCCGTTATTCTAACAGGCTGAAATTCTTTAGGTAATTACTTTATAAAAATATCAATTTTCTAATGCCAGTGGCATCCACTCGCAAGCCGTCAGAGGGTCGGAAATTGGGGTAAATTGAAAATTCGATATTTCTAAAATGGAAACCCGTCATTCTAACAGGCTGAAATTCTTTAGGTAATTACTTTATAAAAATATCAATTTTCTGATGCCAGGGGCATCCACTCGCAAGCCGTCAGAGGGTCGGAAATTGGGGTAAATTGAAAATTCGATATTTCTAAAATGGAAACCCGTCATTCTAACAGGCTGAAATTCTTTAGGTAATTACTTTATAAAAATATCAATTTTCTGATGCCAGTGGCATCCACTCGCAAGCCGTCAGAGGCTCGGAAGTTGGGGTAAATTGAAAATTTGATATTTCTAAAATGGAAACCCGTCATTCTAACAGGCTGAAATTCTTTAGGTAATTACATTATAAAAATATCAATTTTCTGATGCCAGTGGCATCCACTCGCAAGCCGTCAGAGGGTCGGAAATTGGGGTAAATTAAAAATTCGATATTTCTAAAATGGAAACCCGTCATTCTAACAGGCTGAAATTCTTTAGGTAATTACTTTATAAAAATATCAATTTTCTAATGCCAGTGGCATCCACTCGCAAGCCGTCAGAGGGTCGGAAATTGGGGTAAATTGAAAATTCGATATTTCTAAAATGGAAACCCGTCATTCTAACAGGCTGAAATTCTTTAGGTAATTACTTTATAAAAATATAAATTTGCTGATGCCAGGGGCATCCACTCGCAAACGGTCAGAGGGTCGGAAATAAGGGTAAATAAAAAATTCGATATTTCTAAAATGGAAACCCGTCATTTTAACAGGCTGAAATTCTTTAGGTAATTACTTTATAAAAATATCAATTTTCTGATGCCAGTGGCATCTACTCGCAAGCCGTCAGAGGGTCGGAAATTGGGGTAAATTGAAAATTCGATATTTCTAAAATGGAAACCCGTCAATCTAACAGGCTGAAATTCTTTATGTAATTACTTTATAAAAATATCAATTTTCTGATGTAAGTGGCATCCACTCGCAAGCCGTCAGAGGGTCGGAAATTGGGGTAAATTGAAAATTCGATATTTCTAAAATGGAAACCCGTCATTCTAACAGGCTGAAATTCTTTAGGTAATTACTTTATAAAAATATCAATTTTCTGATGCCAGTGGCATCCACTCGCAAGCCGTCAGAGGGTCGGAAATTGGGGTAATTAAAAAATTCGATATTTCTAAAATGGAAACCCGTCATTCTAACAGGCTGAAATTCGGGAGGTAATTACTTTATAAAAATGTAAATTTGCTGATGCCAGTGACATCCACTCGCAAACCGTCAGAGGGTCGGAAATTGGGGTAAATTGAAAATTCGATATTTCTAAAATGGAAACCCGTCATTCTAACAGGCTGAAATTCTTTAGGTAATTACTTTATAAAAATATCAATTTTCTGATGCCAGTGGCATCCACTCGCAAGCCGTCAGAGGGTCGGAAATTAGGGTAAATTAAAAATTCGATATTTCTAAAATGGAAACCCGTCATTTTAACAGGCTGAAATTTGGTAGGTAATTACTTTATAAAAATATCAATTTTCTGATGCCAGTGGCATTTACTCGCAAGCCGTCAGAGGGTCGGATATTGGGGTAAATTGAAAATTCGATATTTCTAAAATGGAAACCCGTCATTCTAACAGGCTGAAATTCTTTAGGTAATTACTTTATAAAAGTATCAAGTTTCTGATGCCAGTGGCATCCACTCGCAAGCCGTCAGAGGGTCGGAAATTGGGGTAATTAAGAAATTCGATATTTCTAAAATGGAAACCCGTCAATCTAACAGGCTGAAATTCTTTAGGTAATTACTAAATAAAAATATCAATTTTCTAATGCCAGTGGCATCCACTCGCAAGCCGTCAGAGGGTCAGAAATTGGGGTAAAAGGAAAATTCGATATTTCTAAAATGGAAACCCGTCATTCTAACAGGCTGAAATTCTTTAGGTAATTACTTTATAAAAATATAAATTTGCTGATGCCAGGGGCATCCACTCGCAAACGGTCAGAGGGTCGGAAATAAGGGTAAATAAAAAATTCGATATTTCTAAAATGGAAACCCGTCATTTTAACAGGCTGAAATTCTTTAGGTAATTACTTTATAAAAATATCAATTTTCTGATGCCAGTGGCATCTACTCGCAAGCCGTCAGAGGGTCGGAAATTGGGGTAAATTGAAAATTCGATATTTCTAAAATGGAAACCAGTCATTCTAACAGCCTGAAATTCTTTATGTAATTACTTTATTAAAATATCAATTTTCTGATGTAAGTGGCATCCACTCGCAAGCCGTCAGAGGGTCGGAAATTGGGGTAAATTGAAAATTCGATATTTCTAAAATGGAAACCCGTCATTCTAACAGGCTGAAATTCTTTAGGTAATTACTTTATAAAAATATCAATTTTCTGATGCCAGTGGCATCCACTCGCAAGCCGTCAGAGGGTCGGAAATTGGGGTAATTAAAAAATTCGATATTTCTAAAATGGAAACCCGTCATTCTAACAGGCTGAAATTCGGTAGGTAATTACTTTATAAAAATATCAATTTGCTGATGCCAGTGACATCCACTCGCAAACCGTCAGAGGGTCGGAAATTGGGGTAAATTGAAAATTCGATATTTCTAAAATGGAAACCCGTCATTCTAACAGGCTGAAATTCTTTAGGTAATTACTTTATAAAAATATCAATTTTCTGATGCCAGTGGCATCCACTCGCAAGCCGTCAGAGGGTCGGAAATTGGGGTAATTAAAAAATTCGATATTTCTAAAATGGAAACCCGTCATTTTAACAGGCTGAAATTTGGTAGGTAATTACTTTATAAAAATATCAATTTTCTGATGCCAGTGGCATCTACTCGCAAGCCGTCAGAGGGTCGGAAATTGGGGTAAATTGAAAATTCGATATTTCTAAAATGGAAACCCGTCATTCTAACAGGCTGAAATTCTTTAGTTAATTACTTTATAAAAATATCAATTTTCTGATGCCAGTGGTATCCACTCGCAAGCCGTCAGAGGGTCGGAAATTGGGATAATTAAAAAATTCGATATTTCTAAAATGGAAACCCGTCATTCTAACAGGCTGAAATTCTTAAGGTAATTATTTTATAAAAATATCAATTTTCTGATGCCAGTGGCATCCACTCGCAAGCCGTCAGAGGGTCGGAAATTGGGGTAAATTGAAAATTCGATATTTCTAAAATGGAAACCCGTCATTCTAACAGGCTGAAATTCTTTATGTAATTACTTTATTAAAATATCAATTTTCTGATGTAAGTGGCATCCACTCGCAAGCCGTCAGAGGGTCGGAAATTGGGGTAAATTGAAAATTCGATATTTCTAAAATGGAAACCCGTCATTCTAACAGGCTGAAATTCTTAAGGTAATTATTTTATAAAAATATCAATTTTCTGATGCCAGTGGCATCCACTCGCAAGCCGTCAGAGGGTCGGAAATTGGGGTAAATTGAAAATTCGATATTTCTAAAATGGAAACCCGTCAATCTAACAGGCTGAAATTCTTTAGGTAATTACTTTATAAAAATATCAATTTTCTAATGCCAGTAGCATCTACTCGCAAGACGTCAGAGGGTCGGAAATTGGGGTAAATTGAAAATTCGATATTTCTAAAATGGAAACCCGTCATTTTAACAGGCTGAAATTCTTTAGGTGATTACTTTATAAAAATATCAATTTTCTGATGTAAGTGGCATCCACTCGCAAGCCGTCAGAGGGTCGGAAATTGGGGTAAATTGAAAATTCGATATTTCTAAAATGGAAACCCGTCATTATAACAGGCTGAAATTCTTTAGGTAATTACTTTATAAAAATATCAATTTTCTGATGCCAGTGGCATCCACTCGCAAGCCGTCAGAGGGTCGGAAATTGGGGTAATTAAAAAGTTCGATATTTCTAAAATGGAAACCCGTCATTCTAACAGGCTGAAATTCGGTAGGTAATTACTTTATAAAAATGTAAATTTGCTGATGCCAGTGACATCTACTCGCAAGCCGTCAGAGGGTCAGAAATTGGGGTAAATGGAAAATTCGATATTTCTAAAATGGAAACCAGTCAATCTAACAGGCTGAAATTCTTTAGGTAATTACTTTATAAAAATATCAATTTTCTGATGCCAGTGGCATCTACTCGCAAGCCGTCAGAGGGTCGGAAATTGGAGTAAATTGAAAATTCGATATTTCTAAAATGGAAACCCGTCATTCTAACAGGCTGAAATTCTTTATGTAATTACTTTATAAAAATATCAATTTTCTGATGCCAGTGGCATCCACTCGCAAGCCGTCAGAGGGTCGGAAATTGGGGTAAATAAAAAATTCGATATTTCTAAAATGGAAACCCGTCATTTTAACAGGCTGAAATTTGGTAGGTAATTACTTTATAAAAATATCAATTATCTGATGCCAGTGGCATCCACTCGCAAGCCGTCAGAGGGTCGGAAATTGGGGTAAATTGAAAATTCGATATTTCTAAAATGGAAACCCGTCATTCTAACAGGCTGAAATTCTTAAGATAATTATTTTATAAAAATATCATTCTTCTGATCCCAGTGGCATCCACTCGCAAGCCGTCAGAGGGTCGGAAATTGGGGTAAACTGAAAATTCGATATTTCTAAAATGAAAACCCGTCATTCTAACTGGCTGACATTCTTTAGGTAATTACTTTATAAAAATATCAATTTTCTGATGCCAGTGGCATCCACTCGCAAACCGTCAGAGGGTCGGAAATTGGAGTAAATTGAAAATTCGATATTTCTAAAATGGAAACCCGTCATTCTAACAGGCTGAAATTCTTTATGTAATTACTTTATAAAAATCTCAATTTTCTGATGTAAGTGGCATCCACTCGCAAGCCGTCAGAGGGTCGGAAATTGGGGTAAATTGAAAATTCGATATTTCTAAAATGGAAACCCGTCATTCTAACAGGCTGAAATTCGGTAGGTAATTACTTTATAAAAATGTAAATTTTCTGATGCCAGTGGCATCCACTCGCAAGCCGTCAGAGGGTCGGAAATTGGGGTAAATTGAAAATTCGATATTTCTAAAATGGAAACCCGTCATTCTAACAGGCTGAAATTCGGTAGGTAATTACTTTATAAAAATATCAATTTTCTGATGCCAGTGGCATCTACTCGCAAGCCGTCAGAGGGTCGGAAATTGGGGTAAATTGAAAATTCGATATTTCTAAAATGGAAACCCGTCATTCTAACAGGCTGAAATTCGGTAGGTAATTACTTTATAAAAATATCAATTTTCTGATGCCAGTGGCATCCACTCGCAAGCCGTCAGAGGGTCGGAAATTGGAGTAAATTGAAAATTCCATATTTCTTAAATGGAAACTCGTCATTCTAACAGGCTGAAATTCGGTAGGTAATTACTTTATAAAAATATCAATTTTCTGATGCCAGTGGCATCCACTCGCAAGCCGTCAGAGGGTCGGAAATTGGGGTAAATTAAAAATTCGATATTTCTAAAATGGAAACCCGTCATTTTAACAGGCTGAAATTCGGTAGGTAATTACTTTATAAAAATATAAATTTGCTGATGCCAGTGACATCCACTCGCAAGCCGTCAGAGGGTCGGAAATTGGGGTAAATAAAAAATTCTATATTTCTAAAATGGAAACCCGTCATTTTGACAGGCTAAAATTAGGTAGGTAATTACTTTATAAAAATATAAATTTGCTGATGCCAGGGGCATCCACTCGCAAACGGTCAGAGGGTCGGAAATAAGGGTAAATAAAAAATTCGATATTTCTAAAATGGAAACCCGTCATTTTAACAGGCTGAAATTCTTTAGGTAATTACTTTATAAAAATATCAATTTTCTGATGCCAGTGGCATCTACTCGCAAGCCGTCAGAGGGTCGGAAATTGGGGTAAATTGAAAATTCGATATTTCTAAAATGGAAACCCGTCATTCTAACAGGCTGAAATTCTTTATGTAATTACTTTATTAAAATATCAATTTTCTGATGTAAGTGGCATCCACTCGCAAGCCGTCAGAGGGTCGGAAATTGGGGTAAATTGAAAATTCGATATTTCTAAAATGGAAACCCGTAATTCTAACAGGCTGAAATTTTTTATGTATTTACTTTATAAAAATTTCAATTTTCTGATGCCAGTGGCATCCACTCGCAAGCCGTCAGAGGGTCGGAAATTGGGGTAAATTGAAAATTCGATATTTCTAAAATGGAAACCCGTCATTATAACAGGCTGAAATTCTTTAGGTAATTACTTTATAAAAATATCAATTTTCTGATGCCAGTGGCATCCACTCGCAAGCCGTCAGAGGGTCGGAAATTGGGGTAATTAAAAAATTCGATATTTCTAAAATGGAAACCCGTCATTCTAACAGGCTGAAATTCGGTAGGTAATTACTTTATAAAAATGTAAATTTGCTGATGCCAGTGACATCCACTCGCAAACCGTCAGAGGGTCGGAAATTGGGGTAAATTGAAAATTCGATATTTCTAAAATGGAAACCAGTCATTCTAACAGGCTGAAATTCTTTACGTAATTACTTTATAAAAGTATCAATTTTCTGAAGCCAGTGGCATCTACTCGCAAGCCGTCAGAGGGTCGGAAATTGGAGTAAATTGAAAATTCGATATTTCTAAAATGGAAACCCGTCATTCTAACAGGCTGAAATTCTTTATGTAATTACTTTATAAAAATATCAATTTTCTGATGTAAGTGGCATCCACTCGCAAGCCGTCAGAGGGTCGGAAATTGGGAAAATTGAAAATTCGATATTTCTAAAATGGAAACCCGTCAATCTAACAGGCTGAAATTCTTTAGGTAATTACTTTATAAAAATATCAATTTTCTGATGCCAGCGGCATCCACTCGCAAGCCGTCAGAAAGTCGGAAATTGGGGTAAATAAAAAATTCGATATTTCTAAAATGGAAACCCGTCATTTTAACAGGCTGAAATTTTTTAGGTAATTACTTTATAAAAATATCAATTATCTGATGCCAGTGGCATCCACTCGCAAGCCGTCAGAGGGTCGGAAATTGGGGTAAATTGAAAATTCGATATTTCTAAAATGGAAACCCGTCATTCTAACAGGCTGAAATTCTTAAGATAATTATTTTATAAAAATATCATTTTTATGATCCCAGTGGCATCCACTCGCAAGCCGTCAGAGGGTCGGAAATTGGGGTAAACTGAAAATTCGATATTTCTAAAATGAAAACCCGTCATTCTAACAGGCTGACATTCTTTACGTAGTTACTTTATAAAAATATCAATTTTCTGATGCCAGTGGCATCCACTCGCAAGCCGTCAGAGGGTCGGAAATTGGGGTAAATTGAAAATTCGATATTTCTAAAATGGAAACCCGTCAATCTAACAGGCTGAAATTCTTTAGGTAATTACTTTATAAAAATATCAATTTTCTGATGCCAGTGGCATCTACTCGCAAGCCGTCAGAGGGTCGGAAATTGGGGTAAATTGAAAATTCGATATTTCTAAAATGGAAACCCGTCAATCTAACAGGCTGAAATTCTTTAGGTAATTACTTTATAAAAATATCAATTTTCTGATGCCAGTGGCATCCACTCGCAAGCCGTCAGAGGGTCGGAAATTGGGGTAAATAGAAAATTCGATATTTCTAAAATGGAAACCCGTCATTCTAACAGGCTGAAATTCTTTAGGTAATTACTTTATAAAAATATCAATTTTCTAATGCCAGTGGCATCCACTCGCAAGCCGTCAGAGGGTCGGAAATTGGGGTAAATTGAAAATTCGATATTTCTAAAATGGAAACCCGTCATTCTAACAGGCTGAAATTCTTTAGGTAATTACTTTATAAAAATATCAATTTTCTGTTGCCAGTGGCATCCACTCGCAAGCCGTCAGAGGGTCGGAAATTGGGGTAAATTGAAAATTCGATATTTCTAAAATGGAAACCCGTCATTCTAACAGGCTGAAATTCTTTATGTAATTACTTTATAAAAATATCAATTTTCTGATGCCAGTGGCATCCACTCGCAAGCCGTCAGAGGGTCGGAAATTGGGGTAAATTGAAAATTCGATATTTCTAAAATGGAAACCCGTCATTCTAACAGGCTGAAATTCTTTAGGTAATTACTTTATAAAAGTATCAATTTTCTGATGCCAGTGGCATCCACTCGCAAGCCGTCAGAGGGTCGGAAATTGGGGTAATTAAGAAATTCGATATTTCTAAAATGGAAACCCGTCATTCTAACAGGCTGAAATTCTTTAGGTAATTACTTTATAAAAATATCAATTTTCTGATGCCAGTGGCATCCACTCGCAAGCCGTCAGAAGGTCGGAAATTGGGGTAAATTGAAAATTCGATATTTCTAAAATGGAAACCCGTCATTCTAACAGGCTGAAATTCTTTAGGTAATTACTTTATAAAAATATAAATTTGCTGATGCCAGGGGCATCCACTCGCAAACGGTCAGAGGGTCGGAAATAAGGGTAAATAAAAAATTCGATATTTCTAAAATGGAAACCCGTCATTTTAACAGGCTGAAATTCTTTAGGTAATTACTTTATAAAAATATCAATTTTCTGATGCCAGTGGCATCTACTCGCAAGCCGTCAGAGGGTCGGAAATTGGAGTAAATTGAAAATTCGATATTTCTAAAATGGAAACCAGTCATTCTAACAGCCTGAAATTCTTTATGTAATTACTTTATTAAAATATCAATTTTCTGATGTAAGTGGCATCCACTCGCAAGCCGTCAGAGGGTCGGAAATTGGGGTAAATTGAAAATTCGATATTTCTAAAATGGAAACCCGTCATTCTAACAGGCTGAAATTCTTTAGGTAATTACTTTATAAAAATATCAATTTTCTGATGCCAGTGGCATCCACTCGCAAGCCGTCAGAGGGTCGGAAATTGGGATAATTAAAAAATTCGATATTTCTAAAATGGAAACCCGTCATTCTAACAGGCTGAAATTCGGGAGGTAATTACTTTATAAAAATGTAAATTTGCTGATGCCAGTGACATCCACTCGCAAGCCGTCAGAGGGTCGGAAATTGGGGTAAATTGAAAATTCGATATTTCTAAAATGGAAACCCGTCAATCTAACAGGCTGAAATTCTTTAGGTAATTACTAAATAAAAATATCAATTTTCTGATGCCTGTGGCATCCACTCGCAAGCCGTCAGAGGGTCGGAAATTGGGGTAAATAAAAAATTCAATATTTCTAAAATGGAAACCCGTCATTTTAACAGGCTGAAATTCTTTAGGTAATTACTTTATAAAAATATCAATTTTCTGATGCCAATGGCATCTACAAGCCGTCAGAGGGTCGGATATTGGGGTAAATTGAAAATTCGATATTTCTAAAATGGAAACCCGTCATTCTAACAGGCTGAAATTCTTTAGGTAATTACTTTATAAAAGTATCAATTTTCTGATGCCAGTGGCATCCACTCGCAAGCCGTCAGAGGGTCGGAAATTGGGGTAATTAAGAAATTCGATATTTCTAAAATGGAAACCCGTCATTCTAACAGGCTGAAATTCTTTAGGTAATTACTTTATAAAAATATCAATTTTCTGATGCCAGTGGCATCCACTCGCAAGCCGTCAGAAGGTCGGAAATTGGGGTAAATTGAAAATTCGATATTTCTAAAATGGAAACCCGTCATTTTAACAGGCTGAAATTCTTTAGGTAATTACTTTATAAAAATATAAATTTTCTGATGCCAGTGGCATCCACTCGCAAGCCGTCAGAGGGTCGGAAATTGGGGTAAATAAAAAATTCGATATTTCTAAAATGGAAACCCGTCATTTTAACAGGCTGAAATTCTTTAGGTAATTACTTTATAAAAATATCAATTTTCTGATGCCAGTGGCATCTACTCGCAAGCCGTCAGAGGGTCGGAAATTGGGGTAAATTGAAAATTCGATATTTCTAAAATGGAAACCAGTCAATCTAACAGGCTGAAATTCTTTAGGTAATTACTTTATAAAAATATCAATTTTCTGATAGAAGTGGCATCCACTCGCAAGCCGTCAGAGGGTCGGAAATTGGGGTAAATTGAAAATTCGATATTTCTAAAATGGAAACCCGTCATTCTAACAGGCTGAAATTCTTTAGGTAATTACTTTATAAAAATATAAATTTGCTGATGCCAGTGACATCCACTCGCAAGCCGTCAGAGGGTCGGAAATTGGGGTAAATTGAAAATTCGATATTTCTAAAATGGAAACCCGTCATTCTAACAGGCTGAAATTCTTTAGGTAATTACTTTATAAAAATATCAATTTTCTGATGCCTGTGGCATCCACTCGCAAGCCGTCAGAGGGTCGGAAATTGGGGTAAATTAAAAATTCGATATTTCTAAAATGGAAACTTGTCATTTTAACAGGCTGAAATTTGGTGGGGAATAACTTTATAAAAATATCAATTTTCTGATGCCAGTGGCATCTACTCGCAAGCCGTCAGAGGGTCGGAAATTGGGGTAAATTAAAAATTCGATATTTCTAAAATGGAAACCCGTCATTCTAACAGGCTGAAATTTAGCTAATTACTTTATAAAAATATCAATTTTCTGATGCCAGTGGTATCCACTCGCAAGCCGTCAGAGGGTCGGAAATTGGGATAATTAAAAAATTCGATATTTCTAAAATGGAAACCCGTCATTCTAACAGGCTGAAATTCTTAAGGTAATTATTTTATAAAAATATCATTTTTCTGATGCCAGTGGCATCCACTCGCAAGCCGTCAGAGGGTCGGAAATTGGGGTAAATAAAAAATTCGATATTTCTAAAATGGAAACCCGTCATTCTAACAGGCTGAAATTCTTTATGTAATTACTTTATTAAAATATCAATTTTCTGATGTAAGTGACATCCACTCGCAAGCCGTCAGAGGGTCGGAAATTGGGGTAAATTGAAAATTCGATATTTCTAAAATGGAAACCCGTCATTCTAACAGGCTGAAATTCTTAAGGTAATTATTTTATAAAAATATCATTTTTCTGATGCCAGTGGCATCCACTCGCAAGCCGTCAGAGGGTCGGAAATTGGGATAAATTGAAAATTCGATATTTCTAAAATGGAAACCCGTCATTCTAACAGGCTGAAATTCTTTAGGTAATTACTTTATAAAAATATCAATTTTCTGATGCCAGTGGCATCCACTCGCAAGCCGTCAGAGGGTCGGAAATTGGAGTAAATTGAAAATTCGATATTTCCAAAATGGAAACCCGTCATTCTAACAGGCTGAAATTCTTTATGTAATTACTTTATTAAAATATCAATTTTCTGATGTAAGTGGCATCCACTCGCAAGCCGTCAGAGGGTCGGTAATTGGGGTAAATTGAAAATTCGATATTTCTAAAATGGAAACCCGTCATTTTAGCAGGCTGAAATTCTTTAGGTAATTACTTTATAAAAATATCAATTTTCTGATGCCAGTAGCATCTACTCGCAAGCCGTCAGAGGGTCGGAAATTGAAGTAAATTGAAAATTCGATATTTCTAAAATGGAAACCCGTCATTCTAACAGGCTGAAATTCTTTATGTAATTACTTTATAAAAATATCAATTTTCTGATGTAAGTGGCATCCACTCGCAAGCCGTCAGAGGGTCGGAAATTGGGGTAAATTGAAAATTCGATATTTCTAAAATGGAAACCCGTCATTATAACAGGCTGAAATTCTTTAGGTAATTACTTTATAAAAATATCAATTTTCTGATGCCAGTGGCATCCACTCGCAAGCCGTCAGAGGGTCGGAAATTGGGGTAATTAAAAAGTTCGATATTTCTAAAATGGACCCGTCATTCTAACAGGCTGAAATTCGGTAGGTAATTACTTTATAAAATGTAAATTTGCTGATGCCAGTGACATCCACTCGCAAACCGTCAGAGGGTCGGAAATTGGGGTAAATTGAAAATTCGATATTTCTAAAATGGAAACCCGTCATTCTAACAGGCTGAAATTCTTTAGGTAATTACTTTATAAAAATATCAATTTTCTGATGCCAGTGGCATCTACTCGCAAGCCGTCAGAGGGTCGGAAATTGGAGTAAATTGAAAATTCGATATTTCTAAAATGGAAACCCGTCATTCTAACAGGCTGAAATTCTTTATGTAATTACTTTATAAAAATATCAATTTTCTGATGCCAGTGGCATCCACTCGCAAGCCGTCAGAGGGTCGGAAATTGGGGTAATTAAAAAATTCGATATTTCTAAAATGGAAACCCGTCATTTTAACAGGCTGAAATTTGGTAGGTAATTACTTTATAAAAATATCAATTTTCTGATGCCAGTGGCATCCACTCGCAAGCCGTCAGAGGGTCGGAAATTGGGGTAAATTGAAAATTCGATATTTCTAAAATGGAAACCCGTCATTCTAACAGGCTGAAATTCTTAAGGTAATTATTTTATAAAAATATCATTCTTCTGATCCCAGTGGCATCCACTCGCAAGCCGTCAGAGGGTCGGAAATTGGGGTAAACTGAAAATTCGATATTTCTAAAATGGAAACCCGTCATTCTAACAGGCTGAAATTCTTTAGGTAATTACTTTATAAAAATATCAATTTTCTGATGCCAGTGGCATCCACTCGCAAGCCGTCAGAGGGTCGGAAATTGGAGTAAATTGAAAATTCGATATTTCTAAAATGGAAACCCGTCATTCTAACAGGCTGAAATTCTTTAGGTAATTACATTATAACAATATCACTTTTCTGATGTAAGTGGCATCCACTCGCAAGCCGTCAGAGGGTCGGAAATTGGGGTAAATTGAAAATTCGATATTTCTAAAATGGAAACCCGTCATTCTAACAGGCTGAAATTCGGTAGGTAATTACTTTATAAAAATGTAAATTTGCTGATGCCAGTGACATCCACTCGCAAGCCGTCAGAGGGTCGGAAATTGGGGTAAATTGAAAATTCGATATTTCTAAAATGGAAACCCGTCATTCTAACAGGCTGAAATTCTTTAGGTAATTACTTTATAAAAGTATCAATTTTCTGATGCCAGTGGCATCCACTCGCAAGCCGTCAGAGGGTCGGAAATTGGGGTAATTAAGAAATTCGATATTTCTAAAATGGAAACCCGTCAATCTAACAGGCTGAAATTCTTTAGGTAATTACTTTATAAAAATATCAATTTTCTAATGCCAGTGGCATCCACTCGCAAGGCGTCAGAGGGTCGGAAATTGGGGTAAATTGAAAATTCGATATTTCTAAAATGGAAACCCGTCATTCTAACAGGCTGAAATTCTTTATGTAATTACTTTATAAAAATATCAATTTTCTGATGTAAGTGGCATCCACTCGCAAGCCGTCAGAGGGTCGGAAATTGGGGTAAATTGAAAATTCGATATTTCTAAAATGGAAACCCGTCATTCTAACAGGCTGAAATTCTTTAGGTAATTACTTTATAAAAATATCAATTTTCTGATGCCAGTGGCATCCACTCGCAAGCCGTCAGAGGGTCGGAAATTGGGGTAATTAAAAAATTCGATATTTCTAAAATGGAAACCCGTCATTCTAACAGGCTGAAATTCGGTAGGTAATTACTTTATAAAAATGTAAATTTGCTGATGCCAGTGACATCCACTCGCAAACCGTCAGAGGGTCGGAAATTGGGGTAAATTGAAAATTCGATATTTCTAAAATGGAAACCCGTCATTCTAACAGGCTGAAATTCTTTAATTTTTATAATAATATCAATTTTCTGATGCCAGTGGCATCCACTCGCAAGCCGTCAGAGGGTCGGAAATTGGGGTAAATTAAAAATTCGATATTTCTAAAATGGAAACCCGTCATTTTAACAAGCTGAAATTCGGCAGATAATTACTTTACAAAATTATCAATTTTCTGATACCAGTGGCATCCACTCGCAAGCCGTCAGAGGGTCGGATATTGGGGTAAATTAAAAATTCGATATTTCTAAAATGGAAACCCGTCATTTTAACAGGCTGAAATTCAGCAGATAGTTACTTTATAAAATTATTAATTTTCTGATACCAGTGGCATCCACTCGCAAGCCGTCAGAGGGTCGGAAATTGGGGTAAATAAAAAATTCGATATTTCTAAAATGGAAACCCGTCAATTTAACAGGCTGAAATTCGGCAGATAATTACTTTATAAAATTATCAATTTTCTGATACCAGTGGCATCCACTCGCAAGCCGTCAGAGGGTCGGAAATTGGGGTAAATTAAAAATTCGATATTTCTAAAATGGAAACCCGTCATTTTAACAGGCTGAAATTCGGCAGATAATTACTTTATAAAATTATCAATTTTCTGATATCAGTGGCATTCACTCGCAAGCCGTCAGAGGGTCGGAAATTGGGGTAAATTAAAAATTCGATATTTCTAAAATGGAAACCCGTCATTTTAACAAGCTGAAATTCGGCAGATAATTACTTTACAAAATTATCAATTTTCTGATACCAGTGGCATCCACTCGCAAGCCGTCAGAGGGTCGGATATTGGGGTAAATTAAAAATTCGATATTTCTAAAATGGAAACCCGTCATTTTAACAGGCTGAAATTCAGCAGATAGTTACTTTATAAAATTATTAATTTTCTGATACCAGTGGCATCCACTCGCAAGCCGTCAGAGGGTCGGAAATTGGGGTAAATAAAAAATTCGATATTTCTAAAATGGAAACCCGTCAATTTAACAGGCTGAAATTCGGCAGATAATTACTTTATAAAATTATCAATTTTCTGATATCAGTGGCATTCACTCGCAAGCCGTCAGAGGGTCGGAAATTGGGGTAAATTAAAAATTCGTTATTTCTAAAATGGAAACCCGTCATTTTAACAGGCTGAAATTCGGCAGAAAATTACTTTATAAAATTATTGATTTTCTGATACCAGTGGCATCCACTCGCAAGCCGTCAGAGGGTCGGAAATTGGGGTAAATTAAAAATTCGATATTTCTAAAATGGAAACCCGTCATTTTAACAGGCTGAAATTCGGCAGAAAATTACTTTATAAAATTATTGATTTTCTGATACCAGTGGCATCCACTCGCAAGCCGTCAGAGGGTCGGAAATTGGGGTAAATTAAAAATTCGATATTTCTATAATGGAAACCCGTCATTTTAACAGGCTGGGGGGTCTTTTAATTTTTTTCGAACACTTCAAGGGCTCAAAAAATTCTGAAATAATTCATCAGTACTAAATCGGCCCTGGGGATTCCAAAACTCGACTCGGTTTCTTTCTATCTCTCGTAGTTTTCGAGATATTATTTTTTTCTCGCAAACGGAGCATCCTACACAAAACGGACTACACCAGCGTGTTCAGCGCCCCAAAATACGTGGAAACCGTCCTTAACTCGCAAATTTATTTTTAAATTTGTTGTGAAATGTTCAAAGGGGGGGGTCTTTTGATTTTTTTCGAACACTTCAAGGGCTCAAAAAATTCTGAAATAATTCATCAGTACTAAATCGGCTATGGGGATTCCAAAACTCGACTCGGTTTCTTTCTATCTCTCGTAGTTTTCGAGATATTATTTTTTTCTCGCAAACGGAGCATCCTACACAAAAACGGACTACACCAGCGTGTTCAGCGCCCCAAAATACGTGGGAAACCGTCCTTAACTCGCAAATTTATTTTTTAAATTTGTTGCGAAATGTTCAAACTTCAAGGGCTCAAAAAATTCTGAAATAATTCATCAGTACTAAATCGGCCCTGGGGATTCCAAAACTCGACTCGGTTTCTTTCTATCTCTCGTAGTTTTCGAGATATTATTTTTTTCTCGCAAACGGAGCATCCTACACAAAAACGGACTACACCAGCGTGTTCAGCGCCCCAAAATACGTGCGAAACCGTCCTTAACTCGCAAATTTATTTTTTAAATTTGTTGCGAAATGTTCAAAGGGGGGGGTCTTTTGATTTCTTTCGAACACTTCAAGGGCTCAAAAAATTCTGAAATAATTCACCAGTACTAAATCGACCCTGGGGATTCCAAAATTGGATAAAAATATCAATTTTCTGACGCCAGTGGCATCCACTCGCAAGCCGTCAGAGGGTCGGAAATTGGGGTAAATTAAAAATTCTATATTTCTAAAATGGAAACCCGTCATTTTAACAGGCTGAAATTCGGCAGATAATTACTTTATAAAATTATCAATTTTCTGATACCAGTGGCATCCACTCGCAAGCCGTCAGAGGGTCGGAAATTGGGGTAAATTAAAAATTCGATATTTCTAAAATGGAAACCCGTCATTTTAACAGGCTGAAATTTTGCAGATAATTACTTTATAAAATTATCAATTTTCTGATACCAGTGGCATCCACTCGCAAGCCGTCAGAGGGTCGGATATTGGGGTAAATTAAAAATTCGATATTTCTAAAATGGAAACCCGTCATTTTAACAGGCTGAAATTCGGCAGATAATTACTTTACAAAATTATCAATTTTCTGATACCAGTGGCATACACTCGCAAGCCGTCAGAGGGTCGGAAATTGGGGTAAATTAAAAATTCGATATTTCTAAAATGGAAACCCGTCATTTTAACAGGCTGAAATTCGGCAGATAATTACTTTACAAAATTATCAATTTTCTGATACCAGTGGCATCCACTCGCAAGCCGTCAGAGGGTCGGAAATTGGGGTAAATTAAAAATTCGATATTTCTAAAATGGAAACCCGTCATTTTAACAGGCTGAAATTCGGCAGATAATTACTTTACAAAATTATCAATTTTCTGATACCAGTGGCATCCCCTCGCAAGCCGTCAGAGGGTCGGAAATTGGGGTAAATTAAAATTCGATATTTCTAAAATGGAAACCCGTCATTTTAACAGGCTGAAATTCGGCAGATAATTACTTTATAAAATTATCAATTTTTTGATACCAGTGGCATCCACTCGCAAGCCGTCAGAGGGTCGGAAATTGAGGTAAATTAAAAATTCGATATTTCTAAAATGGAAACCCGTCATTTTAACAGGCTGAAATTCGGCAGGTAATTACTTTATAAAATTATCAATTTTCTGATACCAGTGGCATCCACTCGCAAGCCGTCAGAGGGTCGGAAATTGGGGTAAATTAAAAATTCGATATTTCTAAAATGGAAACCCCTCATTTTAACAGGCTGAAATTGGGTAGATAATTACTTTATTAAATTATAAATTTTCTGATACCAGTGGCATCCACTCGCAAGCCGTCAGAGGGTCGGAAATTGGGGTAAATTAAAAATTCGATATTTCTAAAATGGAAACCCGTCAATTTAACAGGCTGAAATTCGGCAGATAATTACTTTATTAAATTATCAATTTTCTGATACCAGTGGCATCCACTCGCAAGCCGTCAGAGGGTCGGAAATTGGGGTAAATTAAAAATTCGATATTTCTAAAATGGAAACCCCTCATTTTAACAGGCTGAAATTGGGTAGGTAATTACTTTATAATAATATCAATTTGCTGATGCCAGTGGCATCCACTCGCAAGCCGTCAGAGGGTCGGAAATTGGGGTAACTAAAAAATTCGATATTTCTAAAATGGAAACCCGTCATTTTAACAGGCTGAAATTGGGTAGGTAATTACTTTATAAAAATATCAATTTTCTGATGCCAGTGGCATCCACTCGCAAGCCGTCAGAGGGTCGGAAATTGGAGTAAATTAAAAATTCGATATTTCTAAAATGGAAACCCGTCATTTTAACAGGCTGAAATTTGGTAGGTAATTACTTTATAAAAATATCAATTTTCTGATGCCAGTGGGATCCACTCGCAAGCCGTCAGAGGGTCAGAAATTGGGGTAAATTAAAAATTCGATATTTCTATAATGGAAACCCGTCATTTTAACAGGCTGAAATTTGGTAGGTAATTACTTTATAAAAATATCAATTTGCTGATGCCAGTGGCATCCACTCGCAAGCCGTCAGAGGGTCGGAAATTGGGGTAACTAAAAAATTCGATATTTCTAAAATGGAAACCCGTCATTTTAACAGGCTGAAATTGGGTAGGTAATTACTTTATAAAAATATCAATTTTCTGATGCCAGTGGCATCCACTCGCAAGCCGTCAGAGGGTCGGAAATTGGGGTAAATTAAAAATTCGATATTTCTAAAATGGAAACCTGCCATTTTAACAGGCTGAAATTTGGTAGGTAATTACTTTATAAAAATATCAATTTTCTGATGCCAGTGGGATCCACTCGCAAGCCGTCAGAGGGTCAGAAATTGGGGTAAATTAAAAATTCGATATTTCTATAATGGAAACCCGTCATTTTAACAGGCTGGGGGGTCTTTTAATTTTTTTCGAACACTTCAAGGGCTCAAAAAATTCAGAAATAATTCATCAGTACTAAATCGGCCCTGGGGATTCCAAAACTCGACTCGGTTTCTTTCTATCTCTCGTAGTTTTCGAGATATTATTTTCTCGCAAACGGAGCATCCTACACAAAAACGGACTACACCAGCGTGTTCAGCGCCCCAAAATACGTGAAACCGTCCTTAACTCGCAAATTTATTTTTAAATTTGTTGTGAAATGTTCAAAGGGGGTCTTTTGATTTTTTCGAACACTTCAAGGGCTCAAAAATTCTGAAATAAACACGGAATTCCAGGAAACAACTACTCTGCGGGCTAATGCCCTGACCAGCATTGAATTACACCTGGAAAATCTATAGCAACAGCTAGAGTCATTCGTCAGACGCCCACCAGACATATACCGGTTTCGAGCTTATTAGCTCTCATCAGTATGCCATAGGTGAGGTATCCGACGAATAATCCTAGCTGCTTTCGTCTGTCTAACCCGACAGAAGGGACCATGAGTACGCGGTGTAGAACTAACAACTACATCTATCGGCCGTTCGCTACTCCATGCCGGACTGAAAATGTCACAGACACGAAGCGTTCTACATGCAGTAGACACCATTGAAAGCTGTCGACCTTTATCGCGATCGGCGAGAAACGATATTTTGCAAACACGGAATTCCAGGAAACAACTACTCTGCGGGCTAATGCCCTGACCAGCATTGAATTACACCTGGAAAACCTATAGCAACAGCTAGAGTCATTCGTCAGACGCCCACCAGACATATACCGGTTTCGAGCTTATTAGCTCTCATCAGTATGCCATAGGTGAGGTATCCGACGAATAATCCTAGCTGCTTTCGTCTGTCTAACCCGACAGAAGGACCATGAGTACGCGGTGTAGAACTAACAACTACATCTATCGGCCGTTCGCTACTCCATGCCGGACTGAAAATGTCACAGACACGAAGCGTTCTACATGCAGTAGACACCATTGAAAGCTGTCGACCTTTATCGCGATCGGCGAGAAACGATATTTTGCAAACACGGAATTCCAGGAAACAACTACTCTGCGGGCTAATGCCCCGACCAGCATTGAATTACACCTGGAAAACCTATAGCAACAGCTAGAGTCATTCGTCAGACGCCCACCAGACATATACCGGTTTCGAGCTTATTAGCTCTCATCAGTATGCCATAGGTGAAATTCTGAAATTCTGAAATAATTCATCAGTACTAAATCGGCCCTGGGGATTCCAAAACTCGACTCTGTTTCTTTCTATCTCTCGTAGTTTTCGAGATATTATTTTTTTCTCGCAAACGGAGCATCCTACACAAAAACGGACTACACCAGCGTGTTCAGCGCCCCAAAATACGTGGGAAACCGTCCTTAACTCGCAAATTTATTTTTTAAATTTGTTGTGAAATGTTCAAAGGGGGGGGTCTTTTGATTTTTTTCGAACACTTCAAGGGCTCAAAAAATTCTGAAATAATTCATCAGTACTAAATCGGCTATGGGGATTCCAAAACTCGACTCGGTTTCTTTCTATCTCTCGTAGTTTTCGAGATATTATTTTTTTCTCGCAAACGGAGCATCCTACACAAAAACGGACTACACCAGCGTGTTCAGCGCCCCAAAATACGTGGGAAACCGTCCTTAACTCGCAAATTTATTTTTTAAATTTGTTGCGAAATGTTCAAAGGGGGGGGTCTTTTGATTTTTTTCGAACACTTCAAGGGCTCAAAAAATTCTGAAATAATTCATCAGTACTAAATCGGCCCTGGGGATTCCAAAACTCGACTCGGTTTCTTTCTATCTCTCGTAGTTTTCGAGATATTATTTTTTTCTCGCAAACGGAGCATCCTACACAAAAACGGACTACACCAGCGTGTTCAGCGCCCCAAAATACGTGGGAAACCGTCCTTAACTCGCAAATTTATTTTTTAAATTTGTTGCGAAATGTTCAAAGTGTTCTTTTGATTTTTTTCGAACACTTCAAGGGCTCAAAAAATTCTGAAATAATTCACCAGTACTAAATCGACCCTGGGGATTCCAAAATTGGATAAAAATATCAATTTTCTGACGCCAGTGGCATCCACTCGCAAGCCGTCAGAGGGTCGGAAATTGGGGTAAATTAAAAATTCTATATTTCTAAAATGGAAACCCGTCATTTTAACAGGCTGAAATTCGGCAGATAATTACTTTATAAAATTATCAATTTTCTGATACCAGTGGCATCCACTCGCAAGCCGTCAGAGGGTCGGAAATTGGGGTAAATTAAAAATTCGATATTTCTAAAATGGAAACCCGTCATTTTAACAGGCTGAAATTTTGCAGATAATTACTTTATAAAATTATCAATTTTCTGATACCAGTGGCATCCACTCGCAAGCCGTCAGAGGGTCGGATATTGGGGTAAATTAAAAATTCGATATTTCTAAAATGGAAACCCGTCATTTTAACAGGCTGAAATTGGGCAGATAATTACTTTATTAAATTATCAATTTTCTGATACCAGTGGCATCCACTCGCAAGCCGTCAGAGGGTCGGAAATTGGGGTAAATTAAAAATTTGATATTTCTAAAATGGAAACCCGTCATTTTAACAGGCTGAAATTCGGCAGATAATTACTTTATAAAATTATCAATTTTCTGATACCAGTGGCATCCACTCGCAAGCCGTCAGAGGGTCGGAAATTGGGGTAAATTAAAAATTCGATATTTCTAAAATGGAAACCCGTCATTTTAACAGGCTGAAATTCGGCAGATAATTACTTTATTAAATTATCAATTTTCTGATACCAGTGGCATCCACTCGCAAGCCGTCAGAGGGTCGGAAATTGGGGTAAATTAAAAATTCGATATTTCTAAAATGGAAACCCGTCATTTTAACAGGCTGAAATTCGGCAGGTAATTACTTTATAAAATTATCAATTTTCTGATACCAGTGGCATCCACTCGCAAGCCGTCAGAGGGTCGGAAATTGGGGTAAATTAAAAATTCGATATTTCTAAACTGGAAAACCGTCATTTTAACAGGCTGAAATTCGGCAGATAATTACTTTATTAAATTATCAATTTTCTGATACCAGTGGCATCCACTCGCAAGCCGTCAGAGGGTCGGAAATTGGGGTAAATTAAAAATTCGATATTTTTAAAATGGAAACCCGTCATTTTAACAGGCTGAAATTTGGCAGATAATTACTTTATAAAAGTATCAATTTTCTGATACCAGTGGCATCCACTCGCAAGCCGTCAGAGGGTCGGAAATTGGGGTAAATTAAAAATTCGATATTTCTAAAATGGAAACCCGTCATTTTAACAGGCTGAAATTGGGTAGATAATTACTTTATTAAATTATAAATTTTCTGATACCAGTGGCATCCACTCGCAAGCCGTCAGAGGGTCGGAAATTGGGGTAAATTAAAAATCGATATTTCTAAAATGGAAACCCGTCATTTTAACAGGCTGAAATTCGGCAGATAATTACTTTATAAAATTATCAATTTTCTGATACCAGTGGCATCCACTCGCAAGCCGTCAGAGGGTCGGAAATTGGGGTAAATTAAAAATTCGATATTTCTAAAATGGAAACCCGTCATTTTAACAGGCTGAAATTGGGTAGATAATTACTTTATTAAATTATCAATTTTCTGATACCAGTGGCATCCACTCGCAAGCCGTCAGAGGGTCGGAAATTGGGGTAAATTAAAAATTCGATATTTCTAAAATGGAAACCCGTCATTTTAACAGGCTGAAATTGGGAAGATAATTACTTTATAAAATTATCAATTTTCTGATACCAGTGGCATCCACTCGCAAGCCGTCAGAGGGTCGGAAATTGGGGTAAATTAAAAATTCGATATTTCTAAAATGGAAACCCGTCATTTTAACAGGCTGAAATTGGGTAGATAATTACTTTATAAAATTATCAATTTTCTGATACCAGTGGCATCCACTTGCAAGCCGTCAGAGGGTCGGAAATTGCGGTAAATTAAAAATTCGAAATTTTTAAAATGGAAACCCGTCATTTTAACAGGCTGAAATTCGGCAGATAATTACTTTATAAAATTATCAATTTTCTGATACCAGTGGCATCCACTCGCAAGCCGTCAGAGGGTCGGAAATTGGGGTAAATTAAAAATTTGATATTTCTAAAATGGAAACCCGTCATTTTAACAGGCTGAAATTCGGCAGATAATTACTTTATAAAATTATCAATTTTCTGATACCAGTGGCATCCACTCGCAAGCCGTCAGAGGGTCGGAAATTGGGGTAAATTAAAAATTCGATATTTCTAAAATGGAAACCCGTCATTTTAACAGGCTGAAATTGGCAGATAATTACTTTATAAATATATCAATTTTCTGATACCAGTGGCATCCACTCGCAAGCCGTCAGAGGGCCATCATTTAAAAAAATTAATTTTTCAGTCTAGTAATTTTAAAAATTTCAGCCTGTTAAAATGACGGGTTTCCATTTTAGAAATATCGAATTTTTAATTTAACACAATTTCCGACCCTCTGACGGCTTGCGAGTGGATGCCACTGGCATCAGAAAATTGATATTTTTATAAAGTAATTACCTAAAAATAATTTCAGCCTGTTAAAATGACGGGTTTCCATTTTAGAAATATCGAATTTTTAATTTACCCCAATTTCCGACCCTCTGACGGCTTGCGAGTGGATGCCACTGGCATCAGAAAATTGATAATTTTATAAAGTAATTACCTAAAGAATTTCAGCCTGTTAAAATGACGGGTTTCCATTTTAGAAATATCGAATTTTTAATTTACCCCAATTTCCGACCCTCTGACGGCTTGCGAGTGGATGCCACTGGCATCAGCAAATTGATATTTTTATAAAGTAATTACTTAAAGAATTTCAGCCTGTTAAAATGACGGGTTTCCATTTTAGAAATATCGAATTTTTAATTTACCCCAATTTCCGACCCTCTGACGGCTTGCGAGTGGATGCCACTGGCATCAGAAAATTGATATTTTTAAAAAGTAATTACCTAAAGAATTTCAGCCTGTTAAAATGACGGGTTTCCATTTTAGAAATATCGAATTTTCCATTTACCCGACTTCCGACCCTCTGACGGCTTGCGAGTGGATGCCACTGGCATCAGAAAATTGATAATTTTATAAAGTAATTATCTGCCGAATTTCAGCCTGTTAAAATGACGGGTTTCCATTTTAGAAATATCGAATTTTTAATTTACCCCAATTTCCGACCCTCTGACGGCTTGCGAGTGGATGCCACTTAAATCAGAAAATTGATATTTTATAAAGTAATTACCTAAAAATTTCAGCCTGTTAAATGACGGGTTTCATTTTAGAAATATCGAATTTTTAATTTCCCCAATTTCCTGACCCTCTGACGGCTTGCGAGTGGATGCCACTGGTATCAGAAAATTGATATGTTTATAAAGTAATTATCGCCGAATTTCAGCCTGTTAAAATGACGGGTTTCCATTTTAGAAATATCGAATTTTTAATTTACCCCAATTACCGACCCTCTGACGGCTTGCGAGTGGATGCCACTGGCATCAGAAAATTGATATTTTTATAAAGTAATTACCTACCCACTTTCAGCCTGTTAAAATGACGGGTTTCCATTTTAGAAATATCGAATTTTTAATTTACCCCAATTTCCGACCCTCTGACGTCTTGCGGGTGGATGCCACTAGCATCAGAAAATCGATATTTTTATAAAGTAATTACCTACTCAATTTCAGCCTTTTAAAATGACGGGTTTCATTTTAGAAATATCGAATTTTTAATTTACCCCAATTTCCGACCCTCTGACGGCTTGCGAGTGGATGCCACTGGCATCAGAAAATTGATATTTTTATGTAAATATCTGCCGAATTTCTACCCAATTTCAGCCTGTTAAAATGACGGGTTTCCATTTTAGAAATATCGAATTTTAGACCCTCTGACGGCTTGCGAGTGGATGCCACTGGTATCAGAAAATTGATATTTTTATAAAGTAATTACCTAAAGAATTTCAGCCTGTTAAAATGACGGGTTTCCATTTTAGAAATATCGAATTTTTAATTTACCCCAATTTCAGACCCTCTGACGGCTTGCGAGTGGATGCCACTGGTATCAGAAAATTGATAATTTTATAAAGTAATTATCTGCCGAATTTCAGCCTGTTAAAATGACGGGTTTCCATTTTAGAAATATCGAATTTTTAATTTACCCCAATTTCCGACCCTCTGACGGCTTGTGAGTGGATGCCACTGGTATCAGAAAATTGATATGTTTATAAAGTAATTACCTAAAGAATTTCAGCCTGTTAGAATGACGGGTTTCCATTTTAGAAATATCGAATTTTTAATTTACCCCAATTTCCGACCCTCTGACGGCTTGCGAGTGGATGCCACTGGCATCAGAAAATTGATAATTTTATAAAGTAATTACTTACCCAATTTCAGCCTGTTAGATTGACGGGTTTCCATTTTAGAAATATCGAATTTTTAATTTACCCCAATTTCCGACCCTCTGACGGCTTGCGAGTGGATGCCACTGGTATCAGAAAATTGATATGTTTATAAAGTAATTACCTAAAGAATTTCAGCCTGTTAAAATGACGGGTTTCCATTTTAGAAATATCGAATTTTTAATTTACCCCAATTTCCGACCCTCTGACGGCTTGCGAGTGGATGCCACTGGTATCAGAAAATTGATATGTTTATAAAGTAATTACTGCCGAATTTCAGCCTGTTAAAATGACGGGTTTCCATTTTAGAAATATCGAATTTTAATTTACCCCAATTTCCGACCCTCTGACGGCTTGCGAGTGGATGCCACTGGCATCAGAAAATTGATAATTTTATAAAGTAATTATCTACCGAATTTCAGCCTGTTAAAATGACGGGTTTCCATTTTAGAAATATCGAATTTTTAATTTACCCCAATTTCCGACCCTCTGACGGCTTGCGAGTGGATGCCACTGGTATCAGAAAATTGATAATTTAATAAAGTAATTATCTACCCAATTTCAGCCTGTTAAAATGACGGGTTTCCATTTTAGAAATATCGAATTTTTAATTTACCCCAATTTCCGACCCTCTGACGGCTTGCGAGTGGATGCCACTGGTATCAGAAAATTTATAATTTTATAAAGTAATTACCTACCCAATTTCAGCCTGTTAAAATGACGGGTTTCCATTTTAGAAATATCGAATTTTTTATTTACCCCAATTTCCGACCCTCTGACGGCTTGCGAGTGGATGCCACTGGTATCAGAAAATTGATATTTTTATAAAGTAATTATCTACCCAATTTCAGCCTGTTAAAATGACGGGTTTCCATTTTAGAAATATCGAATTTTTAATTTACCCCAATTTCCGACCCTCTGACGGCTTGCGAGTGGATGCCACTGGCATCAGCAAATTGATAATTTTATAAAGTAATTATCTGCCGAATTTCAGCCTGTTAAAATGACGGGTTTCCATTTTAGAAATATCGAATTTTTAATTTACCCCAATTTCCGACCCTCTGACGGCTTGCGAGTGGATGCCACTGGTATCAGAAAATTGATAATTTTATAAAGTAATTACCTGCCTAATTTCAGCCTGTTAAAATGACGGGTTTCCATTTTAGAAATATCGAATTTTTAATTTACCCCAATTTCCGACCCTCTGACGGCTTGCGAGTGGATGCCACTGGTATCAGAAAATTGATAATTTTATAAAGTAATTACCTGCCGAATTTCAGCCTGTTAAAATGACGGGTTTCCATTTTAGAAATATCGAATTTTTTATTTACCCCACCTTCCGACCCTCTGACGGCTTGCGAGTGGATGCCACTGGTATCAGAAAATTGATAATTTTATAAAGTAATTATCTGCCGAATTTCAGCCTGTTAAAATGACGGGTTTCCATTTTAGAAATATCGAATTTTAATTTACCCCAATTTCCGACCCTCTGACGGCTTGCGAGTGGATGCCACTGGTATCAGAAAATTGATAATTTTATAAAGTAATTATCTGCCGAATTTCAGCCTGTTAAAATGACGGGTTTCCATTTTAGAAATATCGAATTTTTAATTTACCCCAATTTCTGACCCTCTGACGGCTTGCGAGTGGATGCCACTGGTATCAGAAAATTGATAATTTTATAAAGTAATTATCTGCCGAATTTCAGCCTGTTAAAATGACGGGTTTCCATTTTAGAAATATCGAATTTTTAATTTACCCCTTTTTCCGACCATCTGTCGGCTTGGGTGTGTATGCCACTTGTTTCAGAAAATTGATAATTTTATAAAGTAATTATCTGCCGAATTTCAGCCTGTTAAAATGACGGGTTTCCATTTTAGAAATATCGAATTTTTAATTTACCCCAATTTCCGACCCTCTGACGGCTTGCCAGTGGATGCCACTGGTATCAGAAAATTTATAATTTAATAAAGTAATTATCTACCCAATTTCAGCCTGTTAAAATGAGACGGCTGTAGTCCGTTTTTGTGTAGGATGCTCCGTTTGCGAGAAAAATAATATCTCGAAAACTACGAGAGATAGAAAGAAACCGAGTCGAGTTTTGGAATCCCCATAGCCGATTTAGTACTGATGAATTATTTCAGAATTTTTTGAGCCCTTGAAGTGTTCGAAAAAAATCAAAAGACCCCCCCCTTTGAACATTTCACAACAAATTTAAAAAATAAATTTGAGAGTTAAGGACGGTTTCCCACGTATTTTGGGGCGCTGAACACGCTGGTGTAGTCCGTTTTTGTGTAGGATGCTCCGTTTGCGAGAAAAAAATAATATCTCGAAAACTACGAGAGATAGAAAGAAACCGAGTCGAGTTTTGGAATCCCCAGGGCCGATTTAGTACTGATGAATTATTTCAGAATTTTTTGAGCCCTTGAAGTGTTCGAAAAAAATTAAAAGACCCCCCAGCCTGTTAAAATGACGGGTTTCCATTTTAGAAATATCGAATTTTTAATTTACCCCAATTTCCGACCCTCTGACGGCTTGCGAGTGGATGCCACTGGTATCAGAAAATTGATAATTTAATAAAGTAATTAACTACCCAATTTCAGCCTGTTAAAATGACGGGTTTCCATTTTAGAAATATCGAATTTTTAATTTACCCCAATTTCCGACCCTCTGACGGCTTGCGAGTGGATGCCACTGGTATCAGAAAATTGATAATTTTATAAAGTAATTACCTGCCGAATTTCAGCCTGTTAAAATGACGGGTTTCCATTTTAGAAATATCGAATTTTTAATTTACCCCAATTTCCGACCCTCTGACGGCTTGCGAGTGGATGCCACTGGTATCAGAAAATTTATAATTTAATAAAGTAATTATCTACCCAATTTCAGCCTGTTAAAATGAGGGGTTTCCATTTTAGAAATATCGAATTTTTAATTTACCCCAATTTCCGACCCTCTGACGGCTTGCGAGTGGATGCCACTGGTATCAGAAAATTGATATTTTATAAAGTAATTACCTGCCGAATTTCAGCCTGTTAAAATGACGGGTTTCCATTTTAGAAATATCGAATTTTCAATTTACCTCAATTTCCGACCCTCTGACGGCTTGCGAGTGGATGCCACTGGTATCAGAAAATTGATAATTTTATAAAGTAATTATCTGCAAAATTTCAGCCTGTTAAAATGACGGGTTTCCATTTTAGAAATATCGAATTTTTAATTTACCCCAATTTCCGACCCTCTGACGGCTTGCGAGTGGATGCCACTGGTATCAGAAAATTGATAATTTTATAAAGTAATTATCTGCCGAATTTCAGCCTGTTAAAATGACGGGTTTCCATTTTAGAAATATCGAATTTTTTAGTTACCCCAATTTCCGACCCTCTGACGGCTTGCGAGTGGATGCCACTGGCATCAGAAAATTGATATTATTATAAAGTAATTACCTAAAAAATTTCAGCCTGTTAAAATGACGGGTTGCGAGTGGATGCCACTGGTATCAGAAAATTGATAATTTTATAAAGTAATTATCTGCCAAATTTCAGCCTGTTAAAATGACGGGTTTCCATTTTAGAAATATCGAATTTTTAATTTACCCCAATTTCCGACCCTCTGACGGCTTGCGAGTGGATGCCACTGGTATCAGAAAATTGATAATTTTATAAAGTAATTACCTGCCGAATTTCAGCCTGTTAAATTGACGGGTTTCCATTTTAGAAATATCGAATTTTTAATTTACCCCAATATCCGACCCTCTGACGGCTTGCGAGTGGATGCCACTGGTATCAGAAAATTGATAATTTAATAAAGTAATTATCTGCCGAATTTCAGCCTGTTAAATTGACGGGTTTCCATTTTAGAAATATCGAATTTTTAATTTACCCCAATTTCCGACCCTCTGACGGCTTGCGAGTGGATGCCACTGGTATCAGAAAATTGATAATTTTATAAAGTAATTATCTGCCGAATTTCAGCCTGTTAAAATGACGGGTTTCCATTTTAGAAATATCGAATTTTTAATTTACCCCAATTTCCGACCCTCTGACGGCTTGCGAGTGGATGCCACTGGTATCAGAAAATTGATAATTTTATAAAGTAATTATCTACCCAATTTCAGCCTGTTAAAATGAGGGGTTTCCATTTTAGAAATATCGAATTTTTAATTTACCCCAATTTCCGACCCTCTGACGGCTTGCGAGTGGATGCCACTGGTATCAGAAAATTGATAATTTTATAAAGTAATTATCTGCCGAATTTCAGCCTGTTAAAATGACGGGTTTCCATTTTAGAAATATCGAACTTTTAATTTACCCCAATTTCCGACCCTCTGACGGCTTGCGAGTGGATGCCACTGGTATCAGAAAATTGATAATTTTATAAAGTAATTATCTGCAAAATTTCAGCCTGTTAAAATGACGGGTTTCCATTTTAGAAATATCGAATTTTTAATTTACCCCAATTTCCGACCCTCTGACGGCTTGCGAGTGGATGCCACTGGTATCAGAAAATTGATAATTTTATAAAGTAATTATCTGCCGAATTTCAGCCTGTTAAAATGACGGGTTTCCATTTTAGAAATATCGAATTTTTAATTTACCCCAATTTCCGACCCTCTGACGGCTTGCGAGTGGATGCCCCTGGCGTCAGAAAATTGATATTTTTATCCAATTGTGGAAACCCCAGGGTCGATTTAGTACTGGTGAATTATTTCAGAATTTTTTGAGCCCTTGAAGTGTTCGAAAGAAATCAAAAGACCCCCCCCTTTGAACATTTCGCAACAAATTTAAAAAATAAATTTGGGTGGTAAGGGCGGTTTCCGACGTATTTTGGGGCGCTGAACACGCTGGTGTAGTCCGTGTTTGTGTAGGATGCTCCGTTTGCGAGAAAAAAATAATATCTCGAAAACTACGAGAGATAGAAAGAAACAGAGTCGAGTTTTGGAATCCCCAGGGCCGATTTAGTACTGATGAATTATTTCAGAATTTTTTGAGCCCTTGAAGTGTTCGAAAAAAATCAAAAGACCCCCCCCTTTGAACATTTCACAACAAATTTAAAAAATAAATTTGAGAGTTAAGGACGGTTCCCACGTATTTTGGGGCGCTGAACACGCTGGTGTAGTCCGTTTTGTGTAGGATGCTCCGTTTGCGAGAAAAAAATAATATCTCGAAAACTACGAGAGATAGAAAGAAACCGAGTCGAGTTTTGGAATCCCCAGGGCCGATTTAGTACTGATGAATTATTTCAGAATTTTTTGAGCCCTTGAAGTGTTCGAAAAAAATTAAAAGACCCCCCAGCCTGTTAAAATGACGGGTTTCCATTAGAAATATCGAATTTTTAATTTACCCCAATTTCTGACCCTCTGACGGCTTGCGAGTGGATCCCACTGGCATCAGAAAATTGATATTTTTATAAAGTAATTACCTACCAAATTTCAGCCTGTTAAAATGACGGGTTTCCATTTTAGAAATATCGAATTTTTAATTTACCCCAATTTCCGACCCTCTGACGGCTTGCGAGTGGATGCCACTGGTATCAGAAAATTGATATGTTTATAAAGTAATTATCTACCCAATTTCAGCCTGTTAAAATGACGGGTTTCCATTTTAGAAATATCGAATTTTTAATTTACCCCAATTTCCGACCCTCTGACGGCTTGCGAGTGGATGCCACTGGCATCAGCAAATTGATATTATTATAAAGTAATTACCTAAAGAATTTCAGCCTGTTAAAATGACGGGTTTCCATTTTAGAAATATCGAATTTTTAATTTACCCCAATTTCCGACCCTCTGACGGCTTGCGAGTGGATGCCACTGGTATCAGAAAATTGATAATTTTATAAAGTAATTATCTGCCGAATTTCAGCCTGTTAAAATGACGGGTTTCCATTTTAGAAATATCGAATTTTTAATTTACCCCAATTTCCGACCCTCTGACGGCTTGCGAGTGGATGCCACTGGTATCAGAAAATTGATAATTTAATAAAGTAATTATCTACCGAATTTCAGCCTGTTAAAATGACGGGTTTCCATTTTAGAAATATCAAATTTTATATTTACCCCAATTTCCGACCCTCTGACGGCTTGCGAGTGGATGCCACTGGTATCAGAAAATTGATAATTTTATAAAGTAATTATCTGCCGAATTTCAGCCTGTTAAAATGACGGGTTTCCATTTTAGAAATATCGAATTTTTAATTTACCCCAATTTCCGACCCTCTGACGGCTTGCGAGTGGATGCCACTGGTATCAGAAAATTGATAATTTTATAAAGTAATTATCTGCCGAATTTCAGCCTGTTAAAATGACGGGTTTCCATTTTAGAAATATCGAATTTTTAATTTACCCCAATTTCCGACCCTCTGACGGCTTGCGAGTGGATGCCACTGGTATCAGAAAATTGATAATTTAATAAAGTAATTATCTACCCAATTTCAGCCTGTTAAAATGACGGGTTTCCATTTTAGAAATATCGAATTTTTAATTTACCCCAATTTCCGACCCTCTGACGGCTTGCGAGTGGATGCCACTGGTATCAGAAAATTGATAATTTTATAAAGTAATTACCTGCCGAATTTCAGCCTGTTAAAATGACGGGTTTCCATTTTAGAAATATCGAATTTTTAATTTACCCCAATTTCCGACCCTCTGACGGCTTGCGAGTGGATGCCACTGGTATCAGAAAATTTATAATTTAATAAAGTAATTATCTACCCAATTTCAGCCTGTTAAAATGACGGGTTTCCATTTTAGAAATATCGAATTTTTAATTTACCCCAATTTCCGACCCTCTGACGGCTTGCGAGTGGATGCCACTGGTATCAGAAAATTGATATTTTTATAAAGTAATTACCTACCCAATTTCAGCCTGTTAAAATGACGGGTTTCCATTTTAGAAATATCGAATTTTTAATTTACCCCAATTTCCGACCCTCTGACGGCTTGCGAGTGGATGCCACTGGTATCAGAAAATTGATAATTTTATAAAGTAATTATCTACCCAATTTCAGCCTGTTAAAATGACGGGTTTCCATTTTAGAAATATCGAATTTTTAATTTACCCCAATTTCCGACCCTCTGACGGCTTGCGAGTGGATGCCACTGGTATCAGAAAATTGATAATTTTATAAAGTAATTACCTAAGAAATTTCAGCCTGTTAAAATGACGGGTTTCCATTTTAGAAATATCGAATTTTTAATTTACCCCAATTTCCGACCCTCTGACGGCTTGCGAGTGGATGCCACTGGTATCAGAAAATTGATAATTTAATAAAGTAATTATCTACCCAATTTCAGCCTGTTATAATGACGGTTTTCCATTTTAGAAATATCGAATTTTAATTTACCCCAATTTCCGACCCTCTGACGGCTTGCGAGTGGATGCCACTGGTATCAGAAAATAGATAATTTTATAAAGTAATTATGTGCCGAATTTCAGCCTGTTAAAATGACGGGTTTCCATTTTAGAAATATCGAATTTTTAATTTACCCCAATTTCCGACCCTCTGACGGCTTGCGAGTGGATGCCACTGGTATCAGAAAATTGATAATTTTATAAAGTAATTATCTGCCGAATTTCAGCCTGTTAAAATGACGGGTTTCCATTTTAGAAATATCGAATTTTTAATTTACCCCACTAGCCGACCCTCTGACGGCTTGCGAGTGGATGCCACTGGTATCAGAAAATTGATAATTTTATAAAGTAATTATCTGCCGAATTTCAGCCTGTTAAAATGACGGGTTTCCATTTTAGAAATATCGATTTTTAATTTACCCCAATTTCCGACCCTCTGACGGCTTGCGAGTGGATGCCACTGGTATCAGAAAATTGATAATTTAATAAAGTAATTATCTACCCAATTTCAGCCTGTTAAAATGACGGGTTTCCATTTTAGAAATATCGAATTTTTAATTTACCCCAATTTCCGACCCTCTGACGGCTTGGAGTGGATGCCACTGGTATCAGAAAATTGATAATTTTATAAAGTAATTATCTGCCGAATTTCAGCCTGTTAAAATGACGGGTTTCCATTTTAGAAATATCGAATTTTTAATTTACCCCAATTTCCGACCCTCTGACGGCTTGCGAGTGGATGCCACTGGTATCAGAAAATTGATAATTTAATAAAGTAATTATCTACCCAATTTCAGCCTGTTAAAATGAGGGGTTTCCATTTTAGAAATATCGAATTTTTAATTTACCCCAATTTCCGACCCTCTGACGGCTTGCGAGTGGATGCCACTGGTATCAGAAAATTGATAATTTTATAAAGTAATTATCTGCAAAATTTCAGCCTGTTAAAATGACGGGTTTCCATTTTAGAAATATCGAATTTTTAATTTACCCCAATTTCCGACCCTCTGACGGCTTGCGAGTGGATGCCACTGGTATCAGAAAATTGATAATTTTATAAAGTAATTATCTGCCGAATTTCAGCCTGTTAAAATGACGGGTTTCCATTTTAGAAATATCGAATTTTTAAATCCTCAGGTCGATTTAGTACTGGTGAATTATTTCAGAATTTTTGAGCCCTTTTACCCTACCTGACCTCTTATCCCATTTAGTGAGTGGATGCCACTGGTATCAAAAATTGATGATATCAGAAAATTAATTACTCATTAATTGTACTCACAAATTGATTTCAGCTCGTTAAAATGACGGGTTTTTAATTTAGAAAAATAATTTTTTGAATTTACCTCCACTTCTGACCCTCTGACGTATTAGTGAGTGGATGCCACTGGTTATCAGAAAATTTGATAATTTAAAATAAAAGACAATCCATTTCACCGAATTTTAAAAATCAGCTGTTAAAATGGGTTTCATTTTAGAAATATCGAATTTTTTAATTCTACCTACCTTTTCTGACTCTCTGATTTGCAGGAGTTGCGAGTGGATGGCCGATCAGCCACTGATGAAATTTCAGAATTGATAATTTTAATTATTATCTGCCGAATTTCAGCCTGTTAAAATGACGGGTTTCCATTTTAGAAATATCGAATTTTTAATTTACCCCAATTTCCGACCCTCTGACGGCTTGCGAGTGGATGCCACTGGTATCAGAAAATTGATATTTTTATAAAGTAATTACCTACCAAATTTCAGCCTGTTAAAATGACGGGTTTCCATTTTAGAAATATCGAATTTTTAATTTACCCCAATTTCCGACCCTCTGACGGCTTGCGAGTGGATGCCACTGGTATCAGAAAATTGATAATTTTATAAAGTAATTACCTACCCAATTTCAGCCTGTTAAAATGACGGGTTTCCATTTTAGAAATATCGAATTTTTAATTTACCCCAATTTCCGACCCTCTGACGGCTTGCGAGTGGATGCCACTGGTATCAGAAAATTGATAATTTTATAAAGTATATAAATTTCAGCCTGTTAAAATGACGGGTTTCCATTTTAGAAATATCGAATTTTTAATTTACCCCAATTTCCGACCCTCTGACGGCTTGCGAGTGGATGCCACTGGTATCAGAAAATTGATAATTTTATAAAGTAATTATCTGCCGAATTTCAGCCTGTTAAAATGACGGGTTTCCATTTTAGAAATATCGAATTTTTAATTTACCCCAATTTCCGACCCTCTGACGGCTTGCGAGTGGATGCCACTGGTATCAGAAAATTGATAATTTAATAAAGTAATTATCTACCCAATTTCAGCCTGTTAAAATGACGGGTTTCCATTTTAGAAATATCGAATTTTTAATTTACCCCAATTTCCGACCCTCTGACGGCTTGCGAGTGGATGCCACTGGTATCAGAAAATTGATAATTTTATAAAGTAATTATCTGCCGAATTTCAGCCTGTTAAAATGACGGGTTTCCATTTTAGAAATATCGAATTTTTAATTTACCCCAATTTCCGACCCTCTGACGGCTTGCGAGTGGATGCCACTGGTATCAGAAAATTGATAATTTTATAAAGTAATTATCTGCACAATTTCAGCCTGTTAAAATGACGGGTTTCCATTTTAGAAATATCGAATTTTTAATTTACCCCAATTTCCGACCCTCTGACGGCTTGCGAGTGGATGCCACTGGTATCAGAAAATTGATAATTTTATAAAGTAATTATCTGCCGAATTTCAGCCTGTTAAAATGACGGGTTTCCATTTTAGAAATATCGAATTTTTAATTTACCCCAATTTCCGACCCTCTGACGGCTTGCGAGTGGATGCCACTGGTATCAGAAAATTGATAATTTTATAAAGTAATTATCTGCAAAATTTCAGCCTGTTAAAATGACGGGTTTCCATTTTAGAAATATCGAATTTTTAATTTACCCCAATTTCCGACCCTCTGACGGCTTGCGAGTGGATGCCACTGGTATCAGAAAATTGATAATTTTATAAAGTAATTACCTGCCGAATTTCAGCCTGTTAAAATGACGGGTTTCCATTTTAGAAATATCGAATTTTCAATTTACCTCAATTTCCGACCCTCTGACGGCTTGCGAGTGGATGCCACTGGTATCAGAAAATTGATAATTTTATAAAGTAATTATCTGCAAAATTTCAGCCTGTTAAAATGACGGGTTTCCATTTTAGAAATATCGAATTTTTAATTTACCCCAATTTCCGACCCTCTGACGGCTTGCGAGTGGATGCCACTGGTATCAGAAAATTGATATTTTTATAAAGTAATTACCTGCCGAATTTCAGCCTGTTAAAATGACGGGTTTCCATTTTAGAAATATCGAATTTTTAATTTACCCCAATTTCCGACCCTCTGACGGCTTGCGAGTGGATGCCACTGGTATCAGAAAATTGATAATTTTATAAAGTAATTATCTGCATAATTTCAGCCTGTTAAAATGACGGGTTTCCATTTTAGAAATATCGAATTTTTAATTTACCCCAATTTCCGACCCTCTGACGGCTTGCGAGTGGATGCCACTGGTATCAGAAAATTGATATTATTATCCAATTTTGGAATCCCCAGGGTCGATTTAGTACAGGTGAATTATTTAAGAAATTTTTGAGCCCTTTAAGTGTTCGAAAAAAATCAAAAGACCCCCCCCTTTGAACATTACACCACAAATTTAAAAAATAAATTTGCGAGTTAAGGACGGTTTACCACGTATTTTGGGGCGCACAACACGCCGGAGTAGTCCGATTTTGGGTAGGAGGCTACTTTTGCGAGAAAAAATAATATCTCGAAAACTACGAGAGATAGAAAGAAACCGAGTCGAGTTTTGGAATCCCCATAGCCGATTTAGTACTGATGAATTATTTCAGAATTTTTTGAGCCCTTGAAGTGTTCGAAAAATCAAAAGACCCCCTTGAACATTTCGCAACAAATTTAAAGAACACGCTGGTGTAGTCCGTTTTGTGTAGGATGCTCCGTTTGCGAGAAAAATAATATCTCGAAAACTACGAGAGATAGAAAGAAACCGAGTCGAGTTTTGGAATCCCCATTGCCGATTTAGTACTGATGAATTATTTCAGAATTTTGAGCCCTTGAAGTGTTCAGAAAAATAATAAAAGACCCCAATTTCAGCCTGTTAGATTGACGGGTTTCCATTTTAGAAATATCGAATTTTCCATTTACCCCAATTTCTGACCCTCTGACGGCTTGCGAGTGGATGCCACTGGCATCAGAAAATTGATATTTTTATAAAGTAATTACCTAAAGAATTTCAGCCTGTTAAAATGACGGGTTTCCATTTTAGAAATATCGAATTTTTAATTTACCCCAATTTCCGACCCTCTGACGGCTTGCGAGTGGATGCCACTGGCATCAGAAAATTGATAATTTTATAAAGTAATTATCTGCCGAATTTCAGCCTGTTAAAATGACGGGTTTCCATTTTAGAAATATCGAATTTTTAATTTACCCCAATTTCCGACCCTCTGACGGCTTGCGAGTGGATGCCACTGGTATCAGAAAATTGATAATTTAATAAAGTAATTATCTACCCAATTTCAGCCTGTTAAAATGACGGGTTTCCATTTTAGAAATATCGAATTTTTAATTTACCCCAATTTCCGACCCTCTGACGGCTTGCGAGTGGATGCCACTGGCATCAGAAAATTGATATTTTTATAAAGTAATTACCTACCCAATTTCAGCCTGTTAAAATGACGGGTTTCCATTTTAGAAATATCGAATTTTTTAGTTACCCCAATTTCCGACCCTCTGACGGCTTGCGAGTGGATGCCACTGGTATCAGAAAATTGATAATTTTATAAAGTAATTATCTGCCGAATTTCAGCCTGTTAAAATGACGGGTTTCCATTTTAGAAATATCGAATTTTTAATTTACCCCAATTTCCGACCCTCTGACGGCTTGCGAGTGGATGCCACTGGTATCAGAAAATTGATAATTTTATAAAGTAATTATCTGCCGAATTTCAGCCTGTTAAAATGACGGGTTTCCATTTTAGAAATATCGAATTTTTAATTTACCCCAATTTCCGACCCTCTGACGGCTTGCGAGTGGATGCCACTGGTATCAGAAAATTGATAATTTTATAAAGTAATTATCTACCCAATTTCAGCCTGTTAAAATGACGGGTTTCCATTTTAGAAATATCGAATTTTTAATTTACCCCAATTTCCGACCCTCTGACGGCTTGCGAGTGGATGCCACTGGTATCAGAAAATTGATAATTTTATAAAGTAATTATCTGCCGAATTTCAGCCTGTTAAAATGACGGGTTTCATTTTAGAAATATCGAATTTTTAATTTACCCCAATTTCCGACCCTCTGACGGCTTGCGAGTGGATGCCACTGGTATCAGAAAATTGATAATTTTATAAAGTAATTATCTACCGAATTTCAGCCTGTTAAAATGACGGGTTTCCATTTTAGAAATATCGAATTTTTAATTTACCCCAATTTCCGACCCTCTGACGGCTTGCGAGTGGATGCCACTGGTATCAGAAAATTGATAATTTTATAAAGTAATTATCTGCCAAATTTCAGCCTGTTAAAATGACGGGTTTCCATTTTAGAAATATCGAATTTTTAATTTACCCCAATTTCCGACCCTCTGACGGCTTGCGAGTGGATGCCACTGGTATCAGAAAATTGATAATTTAATAAAGTAATTATCTACCCAATTTCAGCCTGTTATAATGACGGTTTTCCATTTTAGAAATATCGAATTTTTAATTTACCCCAATTTCCGACCCTCTGACGGCTTGCGAGTGGATGCCACTGGTATCAGAAAATTGATAATTTTATAAAGTAATTACCTGCCGAATTTCAGCCTGTTAAAATGACGGGTTTCCATTTTAGAAATATCGAATTTTTAATTTACCCCAATTTCCGACCCTCTGACGGCTTGCGAGTGGATGCCACTGGTATCAGAAAATTGATAATTTTATAAAGTAATTATCTGCCGAATTTCAGCCTGTTAAAATGACGGGTTTCCATTTTAGAAATATCGAATTTTTAATTTACCCCAATTTCCGACCCTCTGACGGCTTGCGAGTGGATGCCACTGGTATCAGAAAATTGATAATTTTATAAAGTAATTATCTGCCGAATTTCAGCCTGTTAAAATGACGGGTTTCCATTTTAGAAATATCGAATTTTTAATTTACCCAATTTCCGACCCTCTGACGGCTTGCGAGTGGATGCCACTGGTATCAGAAAATTGATAATTTAATATAGTAATTATCTACCCAATTTCAGCCTGTTAAAATGACGGGTTTCCATTTTAGAAATATCGAATTTTTAATTTACCCCAATTTCCGACCCTCTGACGGCTTGCGAGTGGATGCCACTGGTATCAGAAAATTGATAATTTAATAAAGTAATTATCTACCCAATTTCAGCCTGTTAAAATGAGGGGTTTCCATTTTAGAAATATCGAATTTTTAATTTACCCCAATTTCCGACCCTCTGACGGCTTGCGAGTGGATGCCACTGGTATCAGAAAATTGATAATTTTATAAAGTAATTATCTGCCGAATTTCAGCCTGTTAAAATGACGGGTTTCCATTTTAGAAATATCGAATTTTTAATTTACCTCAATTTCCGACCCTCTGACGGCTTGCGAGTGGATGCCACTGGTATCAGAAAATTGATAATTTTATAAAGTAATTATCTGCAAAATTTCAGCCTGTTAAAATGACGGGTTTCCATTTTAGAAATATCGAATTTTTAATTTACCCAATTTCCGACCCTCTGACGGCTTGCGAGTGGATGCCACTGGTATCAGAAAATTGATAATTCAATAAAGTAATTATCTACCCGAATTTCAGCCTGTTAAAATGACGGGTTTCCATTTTAGAAATATCGATTTTTAATTTACCCCAATTTCCGACCCTCTGACGGCTTGCGAGTGGATGCCACTGGTATCAGAAAATTGATAATTTAATAAAGTAATTATCTACCCAATTTCAGCCTGTTAAAATGACGGGTTTCCATTTTAGAAATATCGAATTTTTAATTTACCCCAATTTCCGACCCTCTGACGGCTTGCGAGTGGATGCCACTGGTATCAGAAAATTGATAATTTTATAAAGTAATTATCTGCCGAATTTCAGCCTGTTAAAATGACGGGTTTCCATTTTAGAAATATCGAATTTTTAATTTACCCCAATTTCCGACCCTCTGACGGCTTGCGAGTGGATGCCACTGGTATCAGAAAATTGATAATTTAATAAAGTAATTATCTGCCGAATTTCAGCCTGTTAAAATGACGGGTTTCCATTTTAGAAATATCGAATTTTTAATTTACCCAAACTTCCGACCCTCTGACGGCTTGCGAGTGGATGCCACTGGTATCAGAAAATTGATAATTTAATAAAGTAATTATCTACCGAATTTCAGCCTGTTAAAATGACGGGTTTCCATTTTAGAAATATCGAATTTTTAATTTACCCCAATTTCCGACCCTCTGACGGCTTGCGAGTGGATGCCACTGGTATCAGAAAATTGATAATTTTATAAAGTAATTATCTGCAAAATTTCAGCCTGTTAAAATGACGGGTTTCCATTTTAGAAATATCGAATTTTTAATTTACCCCAATTTCCGACCCTCTGACGGCTTGCGAGTGGATGCCACTGGTATCAGAAAATTGATAATTTTATAAAGTAATTATCTGCCGAATTTCAGCCTGTTAAAATGACGGGTTTCCATTTTAGAAATATCGAATTTTTAATTTACCCCAATTTCCGACCCTCTGACGGCTTGCGAGTGGATGCCACTGGTATCAGAAAATTGATATTTTTATAAAGTAATTACCTACCAAATTTCAGCCTGTTAAAATGACGGGTTTCCATTTTAGAAATATCGAATTTTTAATTTACCCCAATTTCCGACCCTCTGACGGCTTGCGAGTGGATGCCACTGGCATCAGCAAATTGATATTATTATAAAGTAATTACCTAAAAAATTTCAGCCTGTTAAAATGACGGGTTGCGAGTGGATGCCACTGGTATCAGAAAATTGATAATTTTATAAAGTAATTATCTGCCGAATTTCAGCCTGTTAAAATGACGGGTTTCCATTTTAGAAATATCGAATTTTTAATTTACCCCAATTTCCGACCCTCTGACGGCTTGCGAGTGGATGCCACTAGCGTCAGAAAATTGATAATTTTATCCAATTTGGAATTCGATTTAGTACTGGTGAATTATTTCAGAATTTTTTGAGCCCTTGAAGTGTTCGAAAGAAATCAAAAGACCCCCCTTTGAACATTTCGCAACAAATTTAAAAAATAAATTTGCGAGTTAAGGACGGTTTCCCACGTATTTTGGGGCGCTGAACACGCTGGTGTAGTCCGTTTTGTGTAGGATGCTCCGTTTGCGAGAAAAATAATATCTCGAAAACTACGAGAGATAGAAAGAAACCGAGTCGAGTTTTGGAATCCCCATAGCCGATTTAGTACTTATGAATTATTTCAGAATTTTTTGAGCCCTTGAAGTGTTCGAAAAAAATCAAAAGACACCTCCCTTTGAACATTTCACAACAAATTTAAAAAATAAATTTGCGAGTTAAGGACGGTTTCCCACGTATTTTGGGGCGCTGAACACGCTGGTGTAGTCCGTTTTGTGTAGGATGCTCCGTTTGCGATAAAAAAATAATATCTCGAAAACTACGAGAGATAGAAAGAAACAGAGTCGAGTTTTGGAATCCCCAGGGCCGATTTAGTACTGATGAATTATTTCAGAATTTTTTGATCCCTTGAAGTGTTCGAAAAAAATTAAAAGACCCCCCAGCCTGTTAAAATGACGGGTTTCCATTTTAGAAATATCGAATTTTTAATTTACCCCAATTTCTGACCCTCTGACGGCTTGCGAGTGGATCCCACTGGCATCAGAAAATTGATATTTTTATAAAGTAATTACCTAAAGACTTTCAGCCTGTTAAAATGACGGGTTTCCATTTTAGAAATATCGAATTTTTAATTTACCCCAATTTCCGACCCTCTGACGGCTTGCGAGTGGATGCCACTGGCATCAGAAAATTGATATTTTTATAAAGTAATTACCTACCCAATTTCAGCCTGTTAAAATGACGGGTTTCCATTTTAGAAATATCGAATTTTTAATTTACCCCAATTTCCGACCCTCTGACGGCTTGCGAGTGGATGCCACTGGCATCAGAAAATTGATATTTTTATAAAGTAATTACCTAAAAAATTTCAGCCTGTTAAAATGACGGGTTTCCATTTTAGAAATATCGAATTTTTTATTTACCCCAATTTCCGACCCTCTGACGGCTTGCGAGTGGATGCCACTGGTATCAGAAAATTGATAATTTAATAAAGTAATTATCTACCCAATTTCAGCCTGTTAAAATGACGGGTTTCCATTTTAGAAATATCGAATTTTTAATTTACCCCAATTTCCGACCCTCTGACGGCTTGCGAGTGGATGCCACTGGTATCAGAAAATTGATAATTTTATAAAGTAATTATCTGCCGAATTTCAGCCTGTTAAAATGACGGGTTTCCATTTTAGAAATATCGAATTTTTAATTTACCCCAATTTCCGACCCTCTGACGGCTTGCGAGTGGATGCCACTGGTATCAGAAAATTGATAATTTTATAAAGTAATTATCTGCCGAATTTCAGCCTGTTAAAATGACGGGTTTCCATTTTAGAAATATCGAATTTTTAATTTACCCCAATTTCCGACCCTCTGACGGCTTGCGAGTGGATGCCACTGGTATCAGAAAATTGATAATTTTATAAAGTAATTATCTGCCGAATTTCAGCCTGTTAAAATGACGGGTTTCCATTTTAGAAATATCGAATTTTTAATTTACCTCAATTTCCGACCCTCTGACGGCTTGCGAGTGGATGCCACTGGTATCAGAAAATTGATAAATTAATAAAGTAATTATCTACCCAATTTCAGCCTGTTAAAATGACGGGTTTCCATTTTAGAAATATCGAATTTTTAATTTACCCCAATTTCCGACCCTCTGACGGCTTGCGAGTGGATGCCACTGGCGTCAGAAAATTGATATTTTTATCCAATTTTGGAATCCCCAGGGTCGATTTAGTACTGGTGAATTATTTCAGAATTTTTTGAGCCCTTGAAGTGTTCGAAAGAAATCAAAAGACCCCCCCCGTTGAACATTTCGCAACAAATTTAAAAAATAAATTTGCGAGTTAAGGACGGTTTCCCACGTATTTTGGGGCGCTGAACACGCTGGTGTAGTCCGTTTTTGTGTAGGATGCTCCGTTTGCGAGAAAAAATAATATCTCGAAAACTACGAGAGATAGAAAGAAACCGAGTCGAGTTTTGGAATCCCCATAGCCGATTTAGTACTGATGAATTATTTCAGAATTTTTTGAGCCCTTGAAGTGTTCGAAAAAAATCAAAAGACCCCCCCCTTTGAACATTTCACAACAAATTTAAAAAATAAATTTGAGAGTTAAGGACGGTTTCCCACGTATTTTGGGGCGCTGAACACGCTGGTGTAGTCCGTTTTTGTGTAGGATGCTCCGTTTGCGAGAAAAAAATAATATCTCGAAAACTACGAGAGATAGAAAGAAACTGAGTCGAGTTTTGGAATCCCCAGGGCCGATTTAGTACTGATGAATTATTTCAGAATTTTTTGAGCCCTTGAAGTGTTCGAAAAAAATTAAAAGACCCCCCAGCCTGTTAAAATGACGGGTTTCCATTTTAGAAATATCGAATTTTTAATTTACCCCAATTTCTGACCCTCTGACGGCTTGCGAGTGGATCCCACTGGCATCAGAAAATTGATATTTTTATAAAGTAATTACCTACCAAATTTCAGCCTGTTAAAATGGCAGGTTTCCATTTTAGAAATATCGAATTTTTAATTTACCCCAATTTCCGACCCTCTGACGGCTTGCGAGTGGATGCCACTGGCATCAGAAAATTGATATTTTTATAAAGTAATTACCTACCCAATTTCAGCCTGTTAAAATGACGGGTTTCCATTTTAGAAATATCGAATTTTTTAGTTACCCCAATTTCCGACCCTCTGACGGCTTGCGAGTGGATGCCACTGGCATCAGCAAATTGATATTATTATAAAGTAATTACCTAAAAAATTTCAGCCTGTTAAAATGACGGGTTTCCATTTTAGAAATATCGAATTTTTAATTTACCCCAATTTCCGACCCTCTGACGGCTTGCGAGTGGATGCCACTGGTATCAGAAAATTGATAATTTTATAAAGTAATTATCTGCCGAATTTCAGCCTGTTAAAATGACGGGTTTCCATTTTAGAAATATCGAATTTTTAATTTACCCCAATTTCCGACCCTCTGACGGCTTGCGAGTGGATGCCACTGGTATCAGAAAATTGATAATTTAATAAAGTAATTATCTACCCAATTTCAGCCTGTTAAAATGAGGGGTTTCCATTTTAGAAATATCGAATTTTTAATTTACCCCAATTTCCGACCCTCTGACGGCTTGCGAGTGGATGCCACTGGTATCAGAAAATTGATAATTTTATAAAGTAATTATCTACCCAATTTCAGCCTGTTAAAATGACGGGTTTCCATTTTAGAAATATCGAATTTTTTATTTACCCCAATTTCCGACCCTCTGACGGCTTGCGAGTGGATGCCACTGGTATCAGAAAATTGATAATTTTATAAAGTAATTATCTGCCGAATTTCAGCCTGTTAAAATGACGGGTTTCCATTTTAGAAATATCGAATTTTTAATTTACCCCAATATCCGACCCTCTGACGGCTTGCGAGTGGATGCCACTGGTATCAGAAAATTGATAATTTTATAAAGTAATTATCTGCCGAATTTCAGCCTGTTAAAATGACGGGTTTCCATTTTAGAAATATCGAATTTTTAATTTACCCCAATTTCCGACCCTCTGACGGCTTGCGAGTGGATGCCACTGGTATCAGAAAATTGATAATTTTATAAAGTAATTATCTGCCGAATTTCAGCCTGTTAAAATGACGGGTTTCCATTTTAGAAATATCGATTTTTAATTTACCCCAATTTCTGACCCTCTGACGGCTTGCGAGTGGATGCCACTGGTATCAGAAAATTGATAATTTAATAAAGTAATTATCTACCCAATTTCAGCCTGTTAAAATGACGGGTTTCCATTTTAGAAATATCGATTTTTAATTTACCCCAATTTCCGACCCTCTGACGGCTTGCGAGTGGATGCCACTGGTATCAGAAAATTGATAATTTAATAAAGTAATTATCTACCCAATTTCAGCCTGTTAAAATGACGGGTTTCCATTTTAGAAATATCGAATTTTTAATTTACCCCAATATCCGACCCTCTGACGGCTTGCGAGTGGATGCCACTGGTATCAGAAAATTGATAATTTTATAAAGTAATTATCTGCCAAATTTCAGCCTGTTAAAATGACGGGTTTCCATTTTAGAAATATCGAATTTTTAATTTACCCCAATTTCCGACCCTCTGACGGCTTGCGAGTGGATGCCACTGGTATCAGAAAATTGATACTTTTATAAAGTAATTATCTGCCAAATTTCAGCCTGTTAAAATGACGGGTTTCCATTTTAAAAATATCGAATTTTTAATTTACCCCAATTTCCGACCCTCTGACGGCTTGCGAGTGGATGCCACTGGTATCAGAAAATTGATAATTTTATAAAGTAATTATCTACCCAATTTCAGCCTGTTATTATGACGGTTTTCCATTTTAGAAATATCGAATTTTTAATTTACCCCAATTTCCGACCCTCTGACGGCTTGCGAGTGGATGCCACTGGTATCAGAAAATTGATAATTTTATAAAGTAATTATCTGCCGAATTTCAGCCTGTTAAAATGACGGTTTCCATTTTAGAAATATCGAATTTTTAATTTACCCCAATTTCCGACCCTCTGACGGCTTGCGAGTGGATGCCACTGGTATCAGAAAATTGATAATTTAATAAAGTAATTATCTACCCAATTTCAGCCTGTTAAAATGACGGGTTTCCATTTTAGAAATATCGAATTTTTAATTTACCCCAATTTCCGACCCTCTGACGGCTTGCGAGTGGATGCCACTGGTATCAGAAAATTGATAATTTTATAAAGTAATTATCTGCCGAATTTCAGCCTGTTAAAATGACGGGTTTCCATTTTAGAAATATCGAATTTTTAATTTACCCCAATATCCGACCCTCTGACGGCTTGCGAGTGGATGCCACTGGTATCAGAAAATTGATAATTTTATAAAGTAATTATCTGCCGAATTTCAGCCTGTTAAAATGACGGGTTTCCATTTTAGAAATATCGAATTTTTAATTTACCCCAATTTCCGACCCTCTGACGGCTTGCGAGTGGATGCCACTGGTATCAGAAAATTGATAATTTAATAAAGTAATTATCTACCCAATTTCAGCCTGTTAAAATGACGGGTTTCCATTTTAGAAATATCGAATTTTTAATTTACCCCAATTTCCGACCCTCTGACGGCTTGCGAGTGGATGCCACTGGTATCAGAAAATTGATAATTTTATAAAGTAATTACCTGCCGAATTTCAGCCTGTTAAAATGACGGGTTTCCATTTTAGAAATATCGAATTTTTAATTTACCCCAATTTCCGCCCCTCTGACGGCTTGAGTTTGTATGCCACTGGTATCAGAAAATTGATAATTTAATAAAGTAATTATCTACCCAATTTCAGCCTGTTAAAATGACGGGTTTCCATTTTAGAAATATCGAATTTTTAATTTACCCAATTTCCGACCCTCTGACGGCTTGCGAGTGGATGCCACTGGCATCAGAAAATTGATATTTTTATAAAGTAATTACCTACCCAATTTCAGCCTGTTAAAATGACGGGTTTCCATTTTAGAAATATCGAATTTTTAATTTACCCCAATTTCCGACCCTCTGACGGCTTATGAGTAGATGCCACTGGTATCTGAAAATTGATAATTTTATAAAGTAATTATCTGCCGAATTTCAGCCTGTTAAAATGACGGGTTTCCATTTTAGAAATATCGAATTTTTAATTTACCCCAATTTCCGACCCTCTGACGGCTTGCGAGTGGATGCCACTGGTATCAGAAAATTGATAATTGTATAAAGTAATTATCTACCCAATTTCAGCCTGTTAAAATGACGGTTTTCCATTTTAGAAATATCGAATTTTTAATTTACCCCAATTTCCGACCCTCTGACGGCTTGCCACTGGTATCAGAAAATTGATAATTTTATAAAGTAATTATCTGCCGAATTTCAGCCTGTTAAAATGACGGGTTTCCATTTTAGAAATATCGAATTTTTAATTTACCCCAATTTCCGACCCTCTGACGGCTTGCGAGTGGATGCCACTGGTATCAGAAAATTGATAATTTAATAAAGTAATTATCTACCCAATTTCAGCCTGTTAAAATGACGGTTTCCATTTTAGAAATATCGAATTTTCAATTTACCCCAATTTCCGACCCTCTGACGGCTTGCGAGTGGATGCCACTGGTATTAGAAAATTGATAATTTTATAAAGTAATTATCTGCCGAATTTCAGCCTGTTAAAATGACGGGTTTCCATTTTAAAAATATCGAATTTTTAATTTACCCCAATTTCCGACCCTCTGACGGCTTGCGAGTGGATGCCACTGGTATCAGAAAATTGATAATTTAATAAAGTAATTATCTACCCAATTTCAGCCTGTTAAAATGACGGGTTTCCATTTTAGAAATATCGAATTTTGAATTTACCCCAATTTCCGACCCTCTGACGGCTTGCGAGTGGATGCCACTGGTATCAGAAAATTGATAATTTTATAAAGTAACTATCTGCCGAATTTCAGCCTGTTAAAATGACGGGTTTCCATTTTAGAAATATCGAATTTTTAATTTACCCCAATATCCGACCCTCTGACGGCTTGCGAGTGGATGCCACTGGTATCAGAAAATTGATAATTTTATAAAGTAATTATCTGCCGAATTTCAGCCTGTTAAAATGACGGGTTTCCATTTTAGAAATATCGAATTTTTAATTTACCCCAATTTCCGACCCTCTGACGGCTTGCGAGTGGATGCCACTGGTATCAGAAAATTGATAATTTAATAAAGTAATTATCTACCCAATTTCAGCCTGTTAAAATGACGGGTTTCCATTTTAGAAATATCGAATTTTTAATTTACCCCAATTTCCGACCCTCTGACGGCTTGCGAGTGGATGCCACTGGTATCAGAAAATTGATAATTTTATAAAGTAATTATCTGCCGAATTTCAGCCTGTTAAAATGACGGGTTTCCATTTTAGAAATATCGAATTTTTAATTTACCCCAATTTCCGACCCTCTGACGGCTTGCGAGTGGATGCCACTGGTATCAGAAAATTGATAATTTAATAAAGTAATTATCTACCCAATTTCAGCCTGTTAAAATGAGGGGTTTCCATTTTAGAAATATCGAATTTTTAATTTACCCCAATTTCCGACCCTCTGACGGCTTGCGAGTGGATGCCACTGGCATCAGAAAATTGATATTTTTATAAAGTAATTACCTACCCAATTTCAGCCTGTTAAAATGACGGGTTTCCATTTTAGAAATATCGAATTTTTAATTTACCCCAATTTCCGACCCTCTGACGGCTTGCGAGTGGATGCCACTGGTATCAGAAAATTGATAATTTTATAAAGTAATTATCTGCCGAATTTCAGCCTGTTAAAATGACGGGTTTCCATTTTAGAAATATCGAATTTTTAATTTACCCCAATTTCCGACCCTCTGACGGCTTGCGAGTGGATGCCACTGGTATCAGAAAATTGATAATTTAATAAAGTAATTATCTACCCAATTTCAGCCTGTTAAAATGACGGGTTTCCATTTTAGAAATATCGAATTTTGAATTTACCCCAATTTCCGACCCTCTGACGGCTTGCGAGTGGATGCCACTGGCATCAGAAAATTGATATTTTATAAAGTAATTACCTACCCAATTTCAGCCTGTTAAAATGACGGGTTTCCATTTTAGAAATATCGAATTTTTAATTTACCCCAATTTCCGACCCTCTGACGGCTTGCGAGTGGATGCCACTGGCAACAGAAAATTGATAATTTTATAAAGTAATTATCTGCCGAATTTCAGCCTGTTAAAATGACGGGTTTCCATTTTAGAAATATCGAATTTTTAATTTACCCCAATTTCCGACCCTCTGACGGCTTGCGAGTGGATGCCACTGGTATCAGAAAATTGATAATTTTATAAAGTAATTATCTGCCGAATTTCAGCCTGTTAAAATGACGGGTTTCCATTTTAGAAATATCGAATTTTTAATTTACCCCAATTTCCGACCCTCTGACGGCTTGCGAGTGGATGCCACTGGTATCAGAAAATTGATAATTTTATAAAGTAACTATCTGCCGAATTTCAGCCTGTTAAAATGACGGGTTTCCATTTTAGAAATATCGAATTT
>JALDAQ010000539.1:0-10084 GCA_025584915.1 Monochamus saltuarius
CAAAAAGTTGTCCATTTTCACTTTTTTCATGCTAATTTGACGCGACTAAGACTGAACAACAGAATCAACTGAGAAACAGAAGCGAATATTTTAAATAACCCTTACGGTTTTTATGGATGACTACATTAATGCGTTGTAAATTTGCCAGCTATTGCGCTGTAAATATTGAATAAAAATCCACATTACGAAATTACAGCAAGCACTCTTGTTAAATTAGAATGTTTTCTAGGAAACAACCACGAATGTTACGCAGAAAACGGTTTGACATGGCCGTAAGCCGAACTAATTTTTTCAAGTTACGTATTTTGGTACATGTTTATAGCCGAGACGAATACTGTCGGCGGGCCATAAAACCCAACATTAAAAAAATTCGATAACTTTAGTAGGAGCTAAGTAATCGAGGGGAGAGGTTTATAGCACAGTCGAAATATCCAGTGGCGTACGTATTAACATTTATTTCCGTAACCTGCTAGTGTGGGTAAAAAATAAATCAACAAGGCACAATTTGGAAACCGAACGTTATGCTCTGTCGCTGAATTATGGTCCTTCACTTGAACGATATTTATACATGGTTACTTTCATAGAAAGTTTAATTTGTGATCATTTGAAAAAGGAATAGCCAAAATACAGATATACCATATCATAAGTAATCGGATATTCGAAATTTCTTGGCTAGAGACTACAGTGGTTCAGCGATGTAAAGGTTGAAACTATTAGAACTTCAATAATTTTATTTTCGTAAACTATAAGCATTTTACAAAAAAAAATTACGTTATTGACTCCATTTTCATGACAGAAGATGAGTAATGAAAAATCCCAAATTCTTTTAGATAAGTTCTGAATCACCCTGTATAGTAATGAATGTAACAGGGCTGAAAAAAACCGAAGCAAATAACCGCAATGCATTTTGAATCATAAGAAGATAAAAATATACAAGGTGTGAAGGTGCACCTGTGGAGTGGAGTCTAGTGGAGACTACGCGATCAGTGTTGGCAGATGTGACTATTTCCTTCACATTCCTTCACAGAATTTTGACCTAAATCATTAAAATGTAAAGAATTTTCTGTTTACTTACGTTAAAAGTTTTCTATAAATTCTTTGTTCGTTTCATAAATAAGATATCACGCTCTTTGTTCCAATGTAGTGTGTCATGTTATTAAAACTAAGTATTTAGCAGTTTGAACAATAGTATTTTTAAAACTATAGTATTTATTCAATTTATGATAATTTATATTCTGTGTTTAAGAGATTGGTATATTACGTTATTGTATTTATGGATTTGCATTGTGTTGTGTGTGTTTTGCTGTTTTGACTTGAGTAACAGAAAACTGTATAATAATGTTATTGCAAACAACATTAAGTAAAAATTAAGAAACGTCAAGCGCTATTTGTTCGCTTTCATTGGATGCGACGTTGCCAGTTCTGTCTCTGCACTAATGACTACCATTTTCTATAAAAGCAGTAAGTTCTCACCCAACTTTGTTCGTAGAAATCCAACATATCACTGATTAAAACATTAGTACTTTTTTCTGTAACGCACTGTATTTTCTACGAATATCTTTCACTTCTACAGTTTATTTCTCTTTACACCGATGATTCTATTAAACTGACTAAAATTGTTAATGTCCACATTTATACTGCATTTCTTACGAGTTTAGGCTTGTTGTTTGACAAAAATAGTCTTGTTTAAACCTTGCCCACTTCTCGAAGTTAATTTCAATTGATCTTGGTTTAGTCCTGAAGAAACATTAAAACTAATTGTGAGATATTGGTAAGGTTATACCACAGTATAGGGAGACCAGCAGTTTCACTCCGTTGTCGGCACTTTGAACTACCATGCTGTACAAATTTCCGTAAAATTATACCATCTGGCAACACTGATTCGGTCTTTGGATAGGCAACCGCTAAGTTCACAACTGTCAAACTGTAACATTTTGGCCAGGATCGTACTAGGATTTATTAGTTAACTACAAAATTTAAGTTCAATTTTCTCGGCAAAACGTATAGGCCTATTGAGACGCCACACCATGTATAAACACGGGTAATAAAGGGTATTTTTATTAGCATTTAGGGCCTGTCTTTTTACAGTGAGTGTGCTCGGAAGCGTTAATGTTTGATTAATAATGTAGGCATTAGAACCAATTAACGTTTTGCGTCTGCTTTTGGAAAAAAGCTTACAATAATAAAACAAACTCCAATTGTCTAGAACAATTACCTTCGTACTGTTGTACATCAAACGATTCTGCGTGGCATACTACCCTTATTTTTATTGCAAATTTCATTATCAACTGGTACGAAAAAGTAAATACCTGACACCAAATTAATTGCAGCAAATTCGGGCTTATTTATATTAAAACGGAGTTTACTTCGTTCTGCTCTTTGATCTTTTAATTCGTGCAAGGGATTTTTGGCAGCCGTAATTCTTTGTAACATGCAAATAATATTACTAAATTGGAAATGACGTAGGCCGGGATAATTTTGCATCGAACTTTTAACAGGTATTAAAAGATTTGCTACTTTAGTAACCCCGAGGTCGCGAGTTATTTTGGATGAAACCTCCAAGACGCTTAATTCGTCCTCTCTTTTCAAAGCGTAGAAGTTAAGTGTAGCTCATCTCTAATTATTTTCCAAATTAATAATACAATTACGTTTACCAGCTCTTCACCCTAAGAATCCTAAATTTTTAATTTAGTCGATTTTTACATATCATTATTATTTTCAGTATTGTGAAAATTAAATTTTAAAATCTTCAAATATTATTTTCCTGAATTTTTGTTATGTAACACCATAATTTTTCATGATGTATGTATGTAGGACACGCTCTTTCAAATGGCATGGTCAAAATTGGGGGTTGCTATTTAAAAAATTGTCGATGACGTCATATATTTAACAACGATGACGTCATAAATATGGGTCGTATGTCAAAAAGTGCCTTTTTTAACAAGAAAATTGAGGTGCCAGGAGATTTTTTCGAAAACTTCTCAATTTCAAAAATAATGAATTTATTCGTTAGTTTTCGAAAGCACTGTATATAGGGTAACATTTTTTCGAAATTTCAGAAAACAACCGATTCTAATCAACACAATAAATGTTCTTTGTTTCCTTCTATTTTCAACAATATGTTTTTTTTTTTCGTCTAATCAATATACAGGGTGTTCCGCATAAGAACCGACACAAAACAGGTGCATGTAAGCGATTTCAAAATATTCCAACCAAACACACTTATATTTCAAGTTGCACACAGGCCCTCAAAGTACTTTAACTAGGAATAACCAAATTTGGTGCGTGATTTAAGTATATTATTGGTCTCCTTTCACTATTAGTTCAAGTAAATTAAAACACCACAAGGTGTTCATTGAAGGTAAGTCAGCTATAAAATTATACCAAACTTTTTTTTCCATCAAACAAATTAAAAAAAAAGATAATATCCCGCGCTGAATTTAATTTGAACATTTTTTACTCTTGGTCCACAACTAAGACCGGTTGACTAATTATACTTTATAAAAACACTGGTAGCACTAAAGTGAGACGGTGCTCCATCATGCATAAACCAAAACTCTAAGTTGCAACGGTAAGTCTTGGATTAAATCATGGAGAGTATTTTGCAGATATTCCATATAACTTTCGCTATTTAATCGATTTGGCAATATAACTGGTCCAATCAAATAACGATCAATACTGGCCCGAACATTTATCTTAAACTCGCGTTGAAAATGTCTAGGAGTTATGGCGTAGGAGTTTACATCGGAATATTCATGAAAATTGTGAACATTTGTAATTCCTCCACGAGTGAAACAAACCCCTCAGTGAAAAGGATTTTCTTGTGAAAATTAATATCCTAACGCAAGATAAACTCATGAAAGGTCACTCGTCGATCCAAATCCTGAGGCAATAGCTCTTGCACTTTTTGAATGTGATATGGATGTAGTAGATTACGTTTAAGAATTCGGTGTACAGGAGATTTTGATAACCCAGTTTCTCGAGATAAACATTTAGTACTTATTTGCGGTTCATATTCAATTGTTTGCAAAATATTTTCTTCATCTTGCACTAGGACATTCTCGGATATTATTGAAAAACTTTCCTGTCTGTCGACTCCATCTTTCAGCATCAGAAAATGTTTCTCTATGGGGAATCACTCGATTTGGAAATCTTCTATGATATTCTTCCACACTTCTACAGTTTCAGTAATTACAGTATTGAAACTGAAGAGGACTGCATTCAGTTGCAGATTCAAGTTAACCTTATTAACAATTGGTGTCATTCTAATCGCTTGAAATTGAATACTAACACGTGCTACGTAATTTCATTTTGTAGGAAAAAAAGGACATGTATTTACGATTATAGTTTTGATGGTGTTAATATTTTAAGACGTGATACTGTGAAGGATTTAGGCATCTATTTTGATTCGACTTTTTCATTTGTTGCTCATATTAATGAGATAGTAAAGCTAATAAACTATTGGGATTTATACTACGAAATTGTAAAGAATTTAAAAATATAAAAACATTTAAAACATTGTTTTATACTTTAGTTAGAAGTAAATTAGAATATGGCTCTATTATATGGTTTCCTCTCTATCAATGTCATATCGACAATATAGAATCTGTCCAGAGACGTTTTCTAAAATTTCTTTCATTTAAAGAAGATGGTATTTATCCCGTGTGAGGTATTGATAATCAAATATTGCTGGACACATTTGGTATTGTTTGTCTCGAACTTAGACGAGTATTTAGCATTGTCGTATTTTTATATGGTTTGGTACACTACAATATTGACTGAGACTCTTCTTTATAATATTAATTTTTCAGTACCGCGTATTGAGTCTAGACATAGTTCTACCTTCTATTGTGCGACACCTAGACCCAATATTGTATTTAGAGCGCCTATATATAATGCATGCACTCAATTCAACAAGATTTGTAATCAGTGTGATATAAATTTCTCATCAATAGACGTGATTAAGGATATTATTTACAGAACTAGGTAATTAAATATATATTATAATATCCTATTGATACCCTACCGTGGTATCACATGCTATTATTTATTTTGTATGTTATTTAATTGTACATTTTTTCCCCTGTTTATGTGTTTCCTGTAACTGGGTGGGTTTTCACCTGTTGGAAATAAATAGCTTATTATTATTATTATTAGTGTAAATTTTCCAACTATTTTCAGCAACAAACATTAGCAGAAATAGTTTCATTACTAACTGTCAAATTTTAAAGACAAAGCCTACTATTGACATTTTGATTTCTTCTAATAAACACTATTAAAATATTATTTTAATTAATGCATTTTTTCTTGAAAACCTTACAGTTTTTTAAAATTTAACAAGAGTAAAAAAGTTTTAAATTAAATTCTGCGCGGGATATTATCAAATTCGATCAATGGGAAAAAAGTTTGATATAATTTTAGCTGCGAAATAATTCCAAAACGCCTTTAACTTTAAAATTTGCTGCAGTTAGATATGCTAGACAATATTTTATGAATTTGTAGAAGAAATTTGAATTAATTCAATTCTCTTATATTTCGGTGGAATTCATCCCCATTAAATTATATTTTAAATTCTACTTAAATATTAAGCCATACATTTCTACACATCTATACATGTTATACATTTACAATCCCTTCAACGCCTACACTTTTACATCTTGTATTTTTTATTTGAAAGTAAAACTTTATCACGCTCTTCCTCGAACGTCTTAACAAAAAAATAAAGGAGATTTATACTTCTCAATGTTTCATTCACACCGCATTGTTGTGGAAGCTAAAAATAACTCGACCTATTATATTCGTATTTCTCAATAGGACTTATTTCCATACATTGATGATTCTGATAGGCCATTATACAATGTCTAACGTACAAAGGAAATGTTGTCCATATGCAATTAACAACTCAATTATAGTAAACATTTATCACCGTTAGGTCAATACGTATAGTACCCACTGTGTCGATATATATACACTCCAGTGACATATAAGTTCCCAAAGCATCAATTAGTTACTACACAGCAAAAAAGACTGGGAAAATTGTACTCGAAGTTTACACTATTTTTGGTCCAGAGAAGTTTGCGCTATAAAAAGATGCAACCGAGAAGGGACGGTATATTACGATTCAAACAGGGTCAGAATAAACTAAGTGAGCAGACGGAGGCCTCTTCGCTGTTATGCGCTAGTGTAATTTTGTAAAAACAATTATATTTTTTTGCTGTAATTGCGGCGCGTATGTCATTTGGACCCATTTCACCTTATAGCGTGCATTGTTATCATACTAGACAGAATGCAGCATAGGTGTGATAAAAGCTGTTATCTGTCCAAGTGCACCGTCATATGAATATTAATGTACACCATTATTTGAGGCTAGCTCTGTCCATTTTGCGAGTACTTTTTCCGTACACGCGATTTGCGTGCATGTAGCAACGCCTTTTCAGCAGTTAATGCATGATGACATACATTCATATATACAGGGTGTCCAGAAATGATGAGCAAAAAATTTAGGGGAAAATTCTAGGCCGAAAATAAATGCTACATCTTTCTGTAAATGTTTTTCCAAAACTGATTATTAACGTAGTGACAGGGTGTTAAAGTTAAAATTTTATTTTCGATATTTGTAAATAACTTCTTAAGAAATCAAAATATTTACAGAAAATTTGTAAATCGGGGGTTTTTGCGGACGAGAAATTTAAATATGTTTCTAGTTTTGACATCACTAGTAGAGGGCGCCACTTATGGCACATCATGTTTCTTTGAAATGACAACTTTTTTGCTGCTTAGTGTATCCATCTGACTATTGACACAATCGATTCTCCTACCTGTTATATCTAAAAGTATAACCTGTTGAAGTCGTTAGGAGTAACAGTTTTCGAAATAATCTTATTTGAAATATTCAGTGCACCAATAATTGAAAACTGTTATCGTTTCAGTTAAAGTGCCTTTTCTACTGAAAATACAGCAAAATGTTACTTGAAAAGTTGTTCAGAACGGTAAATTATGGAAATGTGCTAAATTTTTAAAAAATCGGCATGCTTTGATAAAATCTTTGTGCTTCATTGAAAAATGGTTTCATCAAACCTCGCCGACCTTCTTGAAATTGCACGTCTCCATAATTTGCGATTCTGAATAACTTTCAAGTAATATTTTGCTAAATTGTCAGCAGAAAAGGCACTTTACCTGAAACCAAAACAGTTTTTACTCGGTGCACTGAGCATTTCAAATAGGATTATTTCAAAAATGGTTACGCCTACCGACTTCAGCAAGGTATACCTTTTTCAAATAAAACAGGTAACATAATCGATTGTTTCGATAGTCAGATGAATACATTAAGATGCAAAAAAGTTCTATCATTTAAAAGAAACATGGTCTGCTACAAGTGGCGCCCTTTACTAGTGACGTCAAAATTAGAAACATATTTGATTTTCTCGGCCGCAAAAACCCCCGATTTACAAATTTTATGTAAATATTTGGATTTATTAAGAAGTTATTTACAAATATCGAAAATAAAATTTTAAATTTAACACCCTGTAACTCCGTTATTAATAAGTTTTGGAAAAAATGTTATAGAAAGAGGTAGGTATTTATTTTCGGTCTAGAATTACCCCCTGATTTTTTTTGCTCATCATTTCCGAACGCCCTGTATATAATAGGATAACATTTATATATAAATGGCAGAAAAAATAGTTTTTTTATTTTTCCTTAAAAACGGTTACACTTAGATATTTCAATTTTGGTACACATTATCAGCTAGTCAAAAGTTATTTTGTGGTGGTGTCTATTCCTTAGCTCATGTTTCTGGAGGACGGGAATAAGCAACCCCTAGATTGATTCCTTTCAGAACTTTCTCCTGCAAGGGCCGATTTCAACAAAACACCCAGTATATATACACACTGCAGGCTGCATCCTTCTAAGTGCGCGTACCAGTAAAATCTAAAATATGTAGATTAAATCGATCCAATAAAAATGGTACTTAAAAATCCAATACGGATGTCATTAGGTTAATAGAAAATTTATTGCCATTCTGAAATTTAAATTACATCGCAATACTCTATCGCTATCCACTATTTAGGATATTTGGAATGAAATAAAAGTTGTTCGAATGACTTCGCTGTTTAATATGAAGCGATAAACTTAATGTCTCATAATATAAAAATTGATCGAATTGTCGGATTAAAAGCGATTCGTAGATCCTTGGAAGTATCGTTATTATTCAAATTATGAACAGAAATAATATGCATTTGACAGAAAATAGTAAGTAACCAACACTGAACGAACACGTTAATATCAATTGTTATTAGGTATACAGGGTGGTCTGTAATGAATGCACTATAGACTAACTGCATATTGGACACTAGGTATTAAAATATACCGTGTGAGCCGTATTGTCTTAGTCCGAATGTCAATTTTAAAAAAGATAAAGGGTCTAGAAGGAAAAATTTTAAAATTTATTTTTCTCAACATTTTAAAAAGTTTTAGAGAATTTTCTTTGAAATTCGGTATAGGGAGGTTTTTTTAGAGACATATCCTATCGTAAGCTCACTTTCAATACACCACATACAGGGTGCTGTTTACACTGTGTTTCAATGCACTTTGACTTTATGATAACAGCCAAAAATATTCATTAAAACTAACTCAAGTAGGCTTTGGCTTAAAAAATTATTGCTATGGTGAACAAATGAAATATTGTAATAATGTTAAAGGTTCTCCATGACGAAAGAATTTTTCCATATCATTTTAGAATTCAAAATTTAAGAAAATTTGAAAATATAAAATTTTGGAGTTCCAAAATTCAAAATTTTGAAGTTTTGAAAATCAAATTGTTGAAAAAAATTTACATTTTAAAATTTAAAAAAAATTTCGAAATACAAAATTTTGTAAATAATTTTCTTGTTGTTAGTTGCGGAGTAAATCGATGGGCCGCTAGCGTAATATTACGCTAGCGGCCACCATTTTTCTCAAAAACGGCACAAGGTACAAAATTGAAACTGGCAACAAAATAGCAACAAAATATCCAGTAAGTACTTGTTTTTGGCGGCCGCTGATGTTGGCTTGCCAGGGTAATAGACATCTCTTGTTTCGTTCTCAAAATAGTAAATGTATTGAAGTATGACAGTTTAAAATTTACAGCGCCCTGTATGTGATATATTAAAAGTGACCATACGATATGATATGCTCCTCAAAAAAACCTCCCTGTACCGAATTTCAAAGAAAAGTCTCTGAAACTTGAAATATCGAGAAAAATCAATTTAAAAATGTTCGCTGCTACACCCTGTATCTTTTTTAATATGGACATTTGCACTAAGACACTATGGCTCACACGGTATATTTTAATATCTTGAATGTATAGTTAATCTATGGCGCATTCATTATGGACCACCCTGTATCAGCTATTAGGAAAATAAGTTGTCGTTTAACACTCACCCGTTAGAAGAATTTGTATATTAGCAAATAACTAAAAACGACATTAATCTACTCGTATTTGCTCGAAGACTCTTTTTTATAAAACATCATAAATCAAGTGACAACAAACAATAAATAGGATAGACTACCGCATTGATATTAGTCATAATACTCAGATAAATTAATCCATTGTGCACTAAATTAAAAATTTCTTGCCAAGCCTTCCGCAATTATTTTCCTTATTAGTTACTTACACACGGAAAGTTTCAAGAGTATACTTTTACGCCGACTCAAAATACTTTTTTTGTTCGCAATCTACTGAATTCAAAACTTATAAATAGCCTTTGCCGGATAATTGGAATTAGCAAATTTTCAGTGAACATTTGAATATACTGCCACCGGAATCCTCTAGCGGAATATATTTCAAGCAGTCGTTGGCATATAACTCTCCTTCACAGACATCTAAATAAAAAAAAAGTAATGAACCGAAAGTCTGTTAGTATTAATCACTTTTACAGCCTGGCAGGAATATGTAAACGGATCAGGGTTCATTTAGAATACACTGATAAAAGTGATTGTAAATTTACACGTTGTTCAATACAATGTATTACTGTAAAAAATAATACAAGAATAATGTCCAATAAAACTATTGTTTGCACCATATCACAAAATAACGTGAGAATTA
>JALDAQ010000540.1:0-10070 GCA_025584915.1 Monochamus saltuarius
TGCAGATGTATATCATGAAGTCGTCCACTTATTTTTTGCTAAGTTTGCTTACTACACGAATTGACCGTGACGAGACAAAGTAAGAAACACGAATAAATGACACGTAGTATAAACGTGACTATGCGATGCTGAAAGATTAAGGATAATTAGAGTAAGCATTAAGAGTATTAAAACAAAATACTTTGAAAAATTAATCTAGGTTTTTTCCATTTTACGAAAATGAATTAAATAGTCTCAAATTACTTGTTACATATTTTATTTTCAATTTTATTAGCATGGTGATATACTTGCGGTTTTCTCATGTGGTTAAGAAGTGTGATTTAACCGCTAGTGTGTTACCAGGATTACTGTTCAGGCGCGTGTACTTTTGCTGTCAAAAGCTAAAATGCACATGTGTTATTTTTGTTTCTTGTCAATTTAAAAAATAATCATTCAATGAGACTCTAAAACTGCGCGCCAACTGCGTAGAAGCGGCGCGAAGCGAAGAAGCGTAAGTTTGCTCCTGGGCCCACAGACTCTCATGAAACAATGATAGATAGAATACCACGTGGCTTTTATACACCTGCATGGATCTGAGCCAACAGCCACGTAGTATTTTTCCTTTTGTCTCTTTTTCTCAGTGCCTGGACACAGGATAAAAATGACGCTTCCCTTCGCTTCGCGCCGCTTCTGCGCAGTGGACGTGCAGCTTAAGGATGTCGTAACGTTATTGTAATAAACAACTACAAACATCAACATCGAAGTTTGTTTCCAATTGCAAGGGAACATAAACTAATGCAGATTGTAATTTTGTATAAACATAAATAATTTAAAAATCCTAAAAATCTTGAGATATCAGCAGTTTTTGACTGAAAAAAGCAAGAATAATATTAACACAAACTATAAAAAACTGTAACTTTTTTACACATTTCCAAATTAAAAATATAAGTTATTGTTGTATTTACATACATAGTATTTCTTTTTCGAAATGTGATATTTTTACTGCTGATTCCTTTTGCTCCGCCCGCCCACAAACTCACGAGTGACGGCACTGGTATTTGAATCGAAAATGTCGAATATTCCTTGCTAATAAATTTACCGTCACGTTTTCTTTGTTATTTCGGTGATGCTACACAGCACCAGAGAATACATAGTTTTATATCATATCTGAAATTATGTTACGTTATAATTCCGAGGCTCAATTTATATTGTGGCGTAGCTACTTACAAAACCAAAAAGAAAAAAGAAAACTGGCAAATCTATTATGTTCCATAGGTTCCCTAATAAACTTTATTATAAAAGCGGCATGAGAGGTCCTAAGGTGCAATTGAAAAGGTACCACATATTCCTAGTGAATCCATCTGGTTCCAACAGGATCGGGTATCGCTCAATACGCTCGTCCAGTTCGCGATTATTTAGGCTTAACTTTTCCTAACGGATTGGAAGACAAAGTTTTTTTGGAATGGCCAGTTAGAACGCCAGATTCAATCCCTGTTTAGTATTCAAATATACACTGGTTCAGTTATGAGAGGAATCAAATATCAAATATGATCAAATATGCGGATGAGGAGCACTTACCTAAACCTTTTGGGAATATTGATATTGTAGCTCGTAGATAACAATTTTTCTCGTGTCTTTTCGACGCGTGTACACATTCATCATTTTACTACTTCTCGTACTACCCGCTCTCGCCGTCGCGCATGTAGTGCTCTCTCATACCGCGTGTTTTTTTAAATGTGCAACAAATGAAAAAAAAGAAAGTGCAAAAAAATATATATGAAATCCTAAACAACCCCACTGAATGTTTTTTTGAGATTTAAAAAATTAAGTATTTACAATGAATCCTAATAATTTAGATGATTTGAAAGAACGAATTACAACATGAATGGGAAAAATGACACCTAGTGTTGGTTGAGACAAGAAATCTGGCCTAATTATGAAAAGTCTTGTCTTAACTGGTTTTGCAAAATAAGGCAAGTGTTTCCTTAAAGTCTTGTTCTTGCTCAATTTCACAAGATCATGTGTTGTATTGTCTTGAGAGTCTCGTAAATTTCTTGTTTCGCAGTTTTGCAAAACTCTTGCATGATTCTTACGAAACTCTTGCATACAAATGAGAAGCATGGAATTTTATTTCGAATTTCGGTCAGCTACGGTCCCGCTCGGAGCTCTTACGTAACTATCGATATAGTCGATCGTAGACATTACAAAGTATACAGGGTTAACTATGACTAAACAAATATTTTAAGAGGGGATAGAGAAAATTAAGAACTAAAGGATGATTCCCTTAAAAAAAATCCAAACTTATTTAAAAACGAAAAAAAAAATTTTTCAAATTATATTAAATCCTTATTTAACGCCGCCTATGCGACTTGTCCGCCACACGTTTACATAATCAGAGTAGGTAACGTAGACAACTAACTGTAAAATTTCCAGTCAAGTCATAATTTAATTCCTCTGTTTACCATGTATTTACGTTGTAGTTTTGTGTTCTTCTTCAGTTTTTAAAGCCTTTTTTAATTTTTAAACGTTTTATGGTTATTAAATAAAGAAATTTGTGTTGGTTGCAGATACTTTCCCACAATATAATTCGCCGGTTTGATTTTCTAGGTTATGGCCGCGGGTACATAAAAAGTTTTCTATTATCTATTCCTTTCGTTCGATTTTGTTATAATAAATAGGTATTTTATCTAGCTGTACCTACTGGAAGGGTGTTTCATCGGTAGTGAGTGGTTATAATGAATGAAAATGTTGTAGTTTTGCCAGTTTATAACGAAATAATGAAAAGCGAATGCCAAATAGTGGAGCTAACTGTATTAACTGTTACCTGCCTATCTATCAGGTATTATTACTAATAAGAATGTTAATTTTTGTCATTTCTGCATTTATAAATGCTGCAAAAAACGACCGCATGGTAGCAGATATAGTTGACAGATGTAAGTTTTATCTATTGATCTAAGCCATCTCAGTCGATGCGTATCATAGGCTCCGACTTTCCATAGAAAAAGAGGGTTTTGTCCCATTTTTTAAATATCGAGCTAAAATTCTGGAATAATTTTTTTATTGTCTTTTAGGCTTTCCTGAGCACGTGATTAAAATGTTTGTACTTAGTCAAAGTTAACGGCCAGTTATACCTCGGACCTTTTTCAATCAAATGGCAGTGAATTTATAATTAGTTCTAGTTCAACAGAACTTAACCTGATAAATTTTGATTTTGAAAATAATTTTATATGTTGGATGCCCTTTACATAAAGTAGGTATATATCTACAATAGACATATAATATTTATTTTGCAAATAATGTTCGCTTAATACAAATATTATCCCTTCTTGCATTTGCAAGACTTTTGCCATTGCAATAATTCTTGTCGTGTCTTGCAATGCTTTTTTTAATCTTGTCTTGTCTTGCAATTTGAGTTGTCAAGTTTGTCTTGGTCTTGTCTTTCTTGTCTTGCGAGGCCAAGACAAGATCAAGGAAGATCAATACAAGATGCACAAGATGCAACACTAATAACATCTGGTATTTAAAAAAATAATAAATGAATTCTGTCATAGGTTGAAAGTATCTCAATTAGTTATGGAGCAATACCTTTTATATGTTGTGCATTTTTGAGAAGATGTTGTGTAGGTTCTCTAAACAATATTTTAAAACTAATCTATAAAAACCATAAAAGTACAGCATACATAATAGTTATGAAAATTTTGTTCGAATTGTCAATTGTTTGCAATTTACAGCTTGTCAAAATTCATTTTTTTCTTTTTCATTTTAAATAACTTATTTAATTCAAGTTTAATCATTCTCTCCTTTGATACACCGACTAAGTAGATGAAGTTCTATTGGACCAGCCAAAGAAAAGTTTTATTATGCGCCGCTAAATGACGCTTTACCTAAAACTCAGAATTAGTTTTATTCATAACTTTCCTTTCTTGCTAAACATCACAGAAATTTAAACAGTATTGAAAAGAGAAACAATATGAGAACAAAATATGTATTCTTTATTCAAATTGATAAATGTAACCATTTAGCAGGATATCGCTATTAACGTTTTATTAAACATCAAATTTTAATAATTCTTTCTGTAATTAATCAAGTTGCCATGCTTCAAATAAATGTAATTAGCAATTTTGGTGTTACAAATTGTAATGAAAGTTGTTTAAAGTAGGTATGCTTGAGTTTTCACCATAATAATGTGAGAAATGGCTCAGCAATGCTTTACTAGGTATTGAATACAGTGACTTGCATTTTTTTATGAACAAGCACATGGTAATACAGAACGAAATTACATAGACATATATCCTAATAAAAGATTACCACATGCACAAACAATCGTTAACATTCATAGACGCCTAGGGCAGCAAGGTTCTTTTAAAAATGATAATTATGACACAGGAAGATTAAGAACCATGAGAACCGCAGAAAAAAGTGCTAGATGCAGTAGAAATAAATTCGGCTATAAGTACAAGAAGAATTGCTACTCAGAAGGGTATTGCTCATTCTTTAGTTTGAACTACCAGCAACTTCATCCATTTCATGTACAAAAGGTTAAAGCACTTTATCTTGATAATCCAATGTGTCATTTACGGCTCTGTAATAGCATTGTGGAAATATATGATGAGAATAATGCATTTATTAATAATAATTTTATTTACTGACAAAGCTGGTTTTGCAAGAGATGGTATTTGTATGATATTACATAGCCGAAAAAAATATATTGTGGTGAAAAATTGAACTTGCACCTGCTTTCAACAAACACCAAAATTACTCTTTTAAGTAATGTTTAAATTTCTGTGATGTCTAGTAAAAAAAAGTTATGAATAAAACTAATTCTAAGTTTTAGGTAAAGTGCCCTCTAGTGGCGCATAATAAAACTTTTCTTTAACTGATCCAATCGAGCTTGATCTACTTAGTGGATGTGCCAAATGAAAGAATAATCGAACTTGAATTAAATTAGTTATTTAAAAATAAAAATTGAAAAAAATAACTTTGACAAACTGTAACATGCAAAAAATTGACAATTAAAAAAAATCATTACATACTGCTATTATTTTAATATGTAGAACACCCTGTATATTCACAAATTAACAGACTTAGTAATGTTACAGGCATGTAAAATAAATCAAATTAAACGTCACTAGTTTACCTGGTTCGAAGTTTTTTTCCAATATTTACAGTTATGAAATTACTGATTTTATTCCATATAATATATTTTCCTAACTGTATCATAAAAAATGTCAAATGTGATTTCAAATAAAATAGTTTCTTAAATTATCCATAAAGTTATACGTATAATTGGCAAATTGTACGTTTCCATTTTTCGTACATACATGTGTACCTATTCCGTGCTTTTAATCTTTATCTTGTCAGACAGTGTTCAGCAAAAAATTAATCTTAATATTTAAAATCCGTCCACCCACAAAATTGGATTTTCGAAGGAAAATTTTGACATGCATTGTCGAAAACATATTATATTATTAAAATGTGTTGGGTGTATCTGACGTAATACTGCTCCAAAAAACTAATTAGTTATTATTTATTTGAAGGTTCCGGGACATAATCACCTCTTGAAAACACGCATCACACCATTAGTTAATATCAAACCTTGGAGAGAGACGTATTGAATTCAGTTCTAAGTTTCCATTTCTACGTGAATTATTGTTCATAGAATAGTCGTTCCTCCAGGCAAATTAAAAGCTCTTAATTTAAAATGTATTTCATGAATGGGAAGGTTATCCTCGCTGTTGCAATAAGGTCAAAGGTATTGCAAAATATTCATTGTGTTGTCTTTCTACTTGCAATACGCGTTATTTTGATTTATGAATATAATAACACATATTAAACGTGCGGTTTAAATTTCAATATAATGCAAAAAAATTGTATGTACTTAACTACTTTACGTTTTTAGTTAATAGCTGGTGGGAAACTGTCAACATTATCCAATGACCGTTACGTAAAAAAATTAAAAATAAAATTATAACTACTTTTACTTCTACCTAACTACAAGCCATTAAAAAAAATTTAGAACACAAATCACTCTTCATGTTTATTAAACATAATTTTCAAGTTGATATCTAATATAATAGCGACATAGCAAGTTAATAAATTTATATTTTCTTTTTCATACTGCAGGAATTACATTTTTGCAGCAGGAACGAACAGATGTGTATATAAATAATACACTTTTTCTGATGACAACATGTGGATTTATAAATGTCTGTAGAAATTGTATTTGTTAAGTTTGTGTGGACGGTTTATGGCAAATTCAGGAAAAATAATAAATACTACATGTATATCTATACCCTATATTCTTTGTTGTTGAATAGCTTTTCAATTTGAGATTCAACTGTCGATGAGGTAAAATCGTTCCTGTTAGAAAACTGAAACTAAAAGCAAGTCATGTTATTTTTTATGAACACAATATTAATGTAGGGGTATCTCAGGGTTCAGTTTTGGGACACAAGCGACAATAACAATGTTTGCCGATCATAATTCTATGATAGTGGCAGCTGCTGATACTCATTGCGCATACTTTGGTGAATGTAGTGTTTGAAAATTTTCGTAGTTAGTGTAATCAAAATTTGTTAATACTAAGTTTTGGAGAAACTGAATGAATATTTTCCTCAAAGAAAAGAATATTGCCTGGCGATGTTACGGTATGTATGAAAAGGTTAACAAGTTAAATTTCTTGGGGTTCATTTAGACAATGGATTGTGTTGGAGCTATCATATAAAAAATTATGCGAAAAATTACATGTTTTGTATTATCTCAATTTAAATTATGAGAGTGTAAAAAAAGTTTCTAAATAAAGTCAACTACTAATAGAAAAAAACTGAGAGTAATTGTACAGGGGGTTAAAAAAATATGTGCTTATATTTGCATGATACATGATTTTTCTTATATTTCTAATGACTGCAAAAGATTTTAAATAATGTCAAAAAGTGTCGGTTAGACTTATAACTGCGTAGCCCAAAAATGGTTAACATAGATCAAGTTGTTTTCGAGATATTCGGAATAAACAAAAAAATTTTGCGAATTTTGGCGCTCCCTAGCGGCGAAACGAAGCAATTTTGGAAATAAGTAAATCGGGCTAAATCGGCTTATTTTGAACCCAGGAGTCTGTGGTTTTCCGTTGTACACGTTTTTTCCGGACACCCTGTATAGATAATACTTTCTTTTTGGCATTTTATATGAAAATGTTGCTTGCATCAGTTATCATTAACATATTATTTCCTTATTGGAATTGTTATAATTTTTTAAGAGCACACTATACGCAGAAAATTAATTTTAGTAATACCATGAGCTTGCAGTTCTTCATCTACCTTCTCCATATTCCCTTTCAAGTAAGAACTAAACTTTTATACTTGTACAATACATGGGTTGAAGTCTTCTATTCCGTTTGGCAGATATATACGCTAGACTAGTTTATTCAGTCTGTACTGTCCTGTTAACAGTGCCACCAGTTTATTTATTGAGACTGCGATTCTGATTTAGTAAGTCCGTCGTCCTCCTTCGATTATTTAAGAACTTCTAGTCTAGGGATTCATTGTTGACATTACTTCATCAACTATCTTGCCTCAAAGCTGCTCATAACCCGACACTGAAGCTAGAGTAACATAATTGTCACTCCCTTTCATGTTTTCGTACATTTGTAAATATATATGTAACTATGTATTATGATGCGAGAAAACATAGAACGTTCTTACACTATCCTCACCAAAGTATTCCAGCAGCACCGTACCAAATTGGATTTGATATAGTATGAGCTGGTTGACCTTAGCGTTGCCCGACTATCAGAGTAAATAACAGTTTTTCCGTTTTTTTGTCTTTCTCTGTTCCAACTCCGTTGCAAGTTTAACAGTATCCAGTAGCTGCTATCAAATCTGTCTAGACTCAGTAGTTCTTAACCTGGGGTGCATGCACTCCTTAGAGTGCGATGCATTTTCAGGAGTGCCAAAGATATTTCAGAAATTTCGAACTACCGCTGTGTTCGCGAACGACTAGCCTACTTAGCAGATATATTTAACCCCCCCGAATGAAATAAATATATCAGTGAACATATTTGGTATGACGAACCAGAAATCGCTTATTATAAACAACAATAACGAAGTTATTAAAATTTATTATATTATTTTATATGTATACACAGTGACACATAACTTATCAAAAAAAAAAAAAAATGGTAATAGGTGCGCCATGAAAAATGGTGTCAACCTGTACATCACTGGGCTACTGTGGTCTGTAGCATCATAGAAATGCATTCGCTTCCGAATACTGAAATCAGATTTTAGTATTAACCTTTTTGCAATAGTGTTTACATTAGTCTTTCCAGCGTCAAAAATTGTATTGTGTGTGTGTGTTGTTTTCTTATTTTTTATGACACTTTGCCACCTTGCCGATCGCCGACTGCAAGATTTTACAGTGGACCAGTTTCAAGTACCATACAGAAGTGTATTTTTAAATCATTTTTGAGCTGCCCCTTTTTTTTCTTTACAAAAGTGTATTTGTAAGAATCCTCTGTACATTGAAAACAAATTTGGATAAGTACGTGGTGTAGAGATCGGCGAGAAACGATATTTTCGTAATATCGTTTCTCGCCGATCGCGATAAAAGTTGACAGCTTTCAATGGTGTCTACTGCATGTAGAACGCCTCGTGCCTGTGACATTTTTTAAGTCCGGCATGGAGTAGCGAACGGCCGATAGATGTAGTTAGTTCTACACCGCGTACTCATGGTCCCTTCTGTCAGCTAGGATTGTTCGTCGGATACCTCACCTATGGCATACTGATGAGAGCTAATAAGCTCGAAACCGGTATATATCTGGTGGGCGTCTGACGAATGACTCTAGCTGTTGCTATAGGTTTTCCAGGTGTAATTCAATGCTGGTCGGGGTATTAGCCCGCAGAGTAGTTGTTTCCTGGAATTCCGTGTTTGCAAATTTGGATAAGTTTTGAATCACTGTATATTAACGTAGTAAGCGCAAAAATGTCAGATAAAGCTATAACTTAGTAGAAAACTTCTTAAACGTGCATTCCTTAAATAATTCCGTAATTAAAACTATATTTTTTATATCAAAAGATATGAAACCATAGTGCAATGCTCGATTGTTTTTTTTTTTGACAAATATTGATTAAAAACTTGATATCCTTATAAAATATTAGTCAAGAAATACTCGCTTCAGTTTTCCGATATCTGCTATGGTAGTAAAGTTACAACTAATATTTTCACGTGATCACCCGGTACCTATATGTCTGCTTTCCATTAAATACCTACTTTGTAATTAAATGAATTTTCATTCCTAAATAGCATTAATAAAATTATTACCAACCACCAAAATGTGTTTAAATTACCGAGCGCTAGCACGCACACCCGCTACCGTCTGCATCGAGACCAAGCCCGTCGCAGCGCGCTGGTCGTCGAGTTCTGTCTCGGCCGCCCAAACGTACAGACCTGCCGCGTGACCCACTCGCTGCCACGCGAGAGCCTGGAATTTTCAGAGTCGCTGACGACTTAGAAAAATTCCACGCGCTGAATCAACTTAGAATAATTTTGTGAAGACTCCGAGCTAAGGTAAGATATTTTTACAAGTTCAAAAGGGAGACCAGTGCGCCGACGCCGATTTGTCTACAGCACCGAAGACTTCTAAACAACGAGTAGACGATTCAGTTCCTGGCCCGTCGTCGTCGAGAGCAGTCCTGTCTGTCCACCACTTCCGCATCAGAGGAGCTGTTCGTGATTTTTCAATTTGAAAAATTCTGCCAGGACCACTAGCCGTAGCTGTTTGGTGAGAAAGTCTCGTATTAGGTCTACTGCGCAGCCGCCAATCCGTGACCAGCATTGAAGCCGTTCAAGCAGCGAGTAGACGATTCAGTTCCTGGCCCGTCGTCGTCGAGAGCAGTTCTGCCTGTCCACCACTTTCGCACCAGAGGAGCTGTTCGTGATTTTTCTAAGTTGATCCCATGTTTATTACTTAAGGAAATTCTGCCAGGACCACTAGCCGTAGCTGCTTGGTGAGATTTTCTTATCTGAGGACCACTGCGCAGCCGCCAACTCGTGACCAGCACTGAGGGCTTTCAAACTTCGAGGAGGCACTTCAGTTC
>JALDAQ010000541.1:0-10067 GCA_025584915.1 Monochamus saltuarius
AAAACGAAAAATCCTGTGACAAATTTTTGGTGGCCTACACTATGCGACTGTCATTCTAAAATTGTATTTTTTTATTTTACTCAAACGCAAAAATAGGTCAGTTTTTATTTATCACAGTCTGCTAATTTCTGCCCAGTGTGAATTTCGATTTTAATAATTTCATACGTCATGCAATGCATATATTTGTAGCGGATTTAATATTACAGCATTCTATCTGTATTATCTAAATAGTAACTAAGTCCCCGTAGATATTTTTAAAAACTAATGCTACTTGAAGTTTGCATTAAATAAAAATTTACTACAGATTCGAATGTTGCCACACGTTAATCTTCCTGACATGGCCCGCATATATCGAACAGTAATAAATCATACAGAATTAAACTCAGATAAAATATTGGCGATTAAAATATTTTATCCTTAATCCCTTTTAGCTTCTTATGCAATTAGAGAACGAGATACACGAAAAAAAATACATATGGTGGTGATAAAGTTACACACAATATTCATTAGAACAATTTTTTTTAAACACTATGAAATACGTCAATTTGTTTTTTTAAAGTGATTGATTGTTTGATCTAAAAAATTAATGTAAGTGATTTTTTGTGACACTGATATAACTATTTTTTATTAGCTGGATAGGTCAACAGGGAAAACTAAATAACACCAATCTTATAATTATCATCATTTCGTTGTATTATTTCAACATCTTCGGTACTCTTACATTTTCAGCAAAATCAGAAAATCTACTGCAAAAATTGGTTTAATAGTGTGTTGAGAACTCACGACTCCTAATACACCAATAGATACATCTAGACTGGGATCTAATAAGGTTGTCGATAAGTTGGTTCTTGGGGTATTTTATTTCAAGCTGCACTTCATGGGTAAAAGCTACTGAAGTCTGTGGGGGGTGTTGTAATGCAGCAGTCCACGGCCAATCCTGTCCCAGACTTGTTCAATAGGTAACAGATCCGGCGATCTTTGTGGCCAGAGATTTGATGTTGATCCATAAATGCTGTTGCTTGCCTGGTAACATGAGGTCTAGCATTCTCTTGCTGAAACATGGAGCTTTGGATGGTGTGAAAATGGAATGCTGCCTTTAATGAAAACTAGTGGTGCTACCATACGCAATAGCACCTCATACCTAACGCCTTCTGTGTCATGGACATTACGATCTCTGTCAAATTGTGGATCGCGTCTTTCACCACATCGATTTCTCACCCTTCCACCACCATCGTGCATCCCCAGACAGAAACAAAATTTGTCACTAAAAATCACCTGATCTCATTGTTGGTCGCACTGAATCCTTTCTATACACCATTGGAAGCGGTTAACTCGATGGTGGTAAGACAAGTGGTCAAAACTTTGTATTCGATGATATGCTGTACGCATATCATAAATTTCAAATTGCACTCCTCCTTTTCATTAACAAGACTGTTTACTATTTTTAAGATAGAGTGCGTTTAAAAAAAAATACAAGTTAGAGCAAAGAGCATCTCTTATTTATGACAGAAATTGACATTCTGACAGACAAGTGTAAATGTTTGTTTTGAATGTCCAGTTTTTCCAGGGTGATATTTTGTATTCCAGTTCTAATTTGTAGCTGTAGGTCCTCTAAATTATTGGTTTGTTAAAATAGATCTGTAATTTTAAGTAACCCCACAAGAAAGAAATTTAATTCAGGTCAACGTGGCAACCATTCAGTTGGTCTTCGTCGCTCTGTCTAGCTGTATCAGGAAGAGTATTGTCAAGAAATGTGGAAACATCAACACTAAGGTGAAAAGGGGCTCCGCCTTGATGAAACCATGTTGTTCGGTGGAAAGCATCAGTATAGTTATTTTTTGGATAAAGAACTGCTAAAGCTGGACCAAAGTCAGAACGTAGAAAATTGAAACAGTTAAACTTTCATGAAAGAACTAAAACCTTAAGAAACGACGTCTTATCATTCCCGCCCATGTATTTTGTTTACCTTGGCATTCACTATATGATTCTTGAACCCAATGAAGATTATATTGAGATCAATATCTGCATTTATGACAATTTACGGTTCTTTTCAATAAAAAAGTGACTCACTCTTACAAACAGGAAAGAAAAAATCTGTGAAGCATTAATTTTTGTTAAAAAATTGAGGTTTCAAAAAAAAAATAATTGCGATGATGTCAGTCCAAAACATTTTTATCTGGATTATGAATATTGTGCAGAAATTCATCCCCACCCTGTACTCGTGTCACGAGGTGCAAGCGCAACGGATATACAATGATTGTTGCTACTAAATGATTATGTTCTACCTAGTTTAGTAAATAAAATGTAATAATAAACATACCATTTTGCTTATGCTGATTTGCATCCTCAATTTTTTATACACTACTTTTTCTAGTTCATTTCACCTATGGTAAGGAGTTATAAATTAGTTTATTGCTCTTAGTGACATAATATTTAACTAAGAAGTAGTTTATTAGAGCAACCATAAATCTTTTAAAATAAAAACGATGATAATGAATGCAGGTATTTTATATTAAATTTATTCCACATTGCCATAAGAGTTTTAAATAATTTCTTTCCAATGTTTTACTCTGGCGCAATTAAAATGATTATCCACTTTAATAATATTATTTATTAAGAAGGACCTCGCATCCATGGTCAAAAATGAATTAACTATTCAGAAAATAATATTTTTGTTTACTTAATGGTAAAGTGTTTTATTTTTTGGTAAAAAGCGTATTTAACAAATATTTGTTATTATTTACATGTTTGGTATAACGTCATTTACACAGACATACAAATATAACGGTTGTACAATCTATAGCAATATACTGATGAAAGCTAATAAGCTCAAAGCCGATATATGTCTGGTAGGCTGCTGGTAAGTAACTTGAGCTATTTGTTATAGGTTCTCCAAGTGTAATTCAATGCTGGTCGGGGTATTAGCCCGCAGAGTAGTTGTTTCCTGGAATTTCGTGTTTGAATGGCACTTGTTAAAACAAATTTGGTGACATTTTGAACCGCTGATGCATTCGCAATGAAATCTACTTTCATCTTTTAACCTTAGTTCTTAGTTATTACACTCAACAAAAGAGAGTTTCTACTTAGAACTTTCAGTATTTCAATCACTGTTTTGAGGGAGTGTCATTATTATTGCAATGGATTGTACAAATGTCCAATGGTTAATTTTTACATATACGAAAACTTTTGAAAAGTAATCTTTGTCGATATCTATCAAATGAACTGTTTTGGAGAAAAAAATATTTTCCTTTACATTGTTTTTTTCCATTGGTACTTGTAGTTATGGTTTTTTTGACATGTACCGATTTAAATAAGAATTTTTATGGCAGTCCCTGTCACTTAGCAATAGAGTGTTTTGAAACTTGTGATATTTTTCTTCTTTTTCTTATTTCTCGTATGTATTTTATTTGCCGCAATGGAATTTACCTTCACTGAATATGCTGACGTGTATTTAATGTATGGACCTGCATCGTGTAATGCTTTAGAAGTCAGATGAAGAGTTTCGATTTCCAATTCGAGAATTCTTGATAGGAAAACTTCTGAAAGACTTTATCATCCTTTGAGGGAAACTGGTAAAAATTGCAATGTATTTGTTACTTGCATTAGCGTACTTTTTGAGTAGGTAATAGAAGTAAAATGCCGTAAATAATTTTAGCAACGTCTGTCAAAGCCAAACATAATTGTGAAAATCAAATCGATCGCGTTGAAGAAGCTAAGGAAGATATCGTAAATGTCGTAAAAGTAGATCCTTCAACAAGTGTCCGGAGACTGGCTGCTCTGTTTAATTGCATAAAGTCGATGGTTATTAGAATTCTTAAAGAGCAACAGTTGCATCCGTATAACCTTCGATGTCCGTGCACTTCTTCCTGAAGACTTTTGCGAAGGATGGATTCTCTTGTTTTAGAAACACAGCAAATTTCATTTGCTTTCATTAGTAGACCAAAATCCACAGACATTTCATCAGCATCAGTTTGAAAACATGAACGTGTGGACTGAAATCATCAAGAAACATTTAATTTGACCATTTGTTTACCAAGAAGCTGGAGAACTTTGTTTGGGATTTCTTCAAAACAACTTGCCACAACTTTTAGACTATTTACTTTTGCCAGTAAGACGTGATATGTGGTTCATTCTTGAAGGGACGCCACTCCATTTTAGTCTAACAGTGTGAAAACTCTTCAGGGACTTAAAAAATCGTTGGATACGAAGCGAGGGACTAGTGGCTTGACCTCCTGGATCACCAGATTGAATCCTTTTAGTTTATTTTTGTGGGAATATTTAAAAGCTTTAGTCTGTGCCAATCCAATTGACACTAGGGAAAACTTATTAGAAAGGATTAATTTTCATTGTCACGAAATAAGGACCAACGTTCAATCATTGTAGAGGCTCCAACATTCAATTCTTATAGCTAGAGAATGCATATTAAGCCCGTATTAAACCTACCTGAAAATTATTTAATAATAACGACATTAAATTTTTTCACAAAAACAGTTCCTGTTATCAATATCGATTAATAACATTTTTTTTTTGTTTAAGCTATTTATAAATAATATTGTTGTGCTTTTATCGTGCAGGATGTAAAAAAATCGCAATACTATGTTAAAGCTAGTCCATCCAAAGTAAATATGAGAAAATGTTTTAATTGGTTCCCATTCCAACATATTTGTTGAATTTGCTTTGCATAAAAATGACCTATACTTCGTTCCTGAGACTTAAAAAGTTGCATCTAATGCTTTAACTATGTCAATAATTGTGTATTAAAACAGTAGGATGTTTTTCTAGAATTATTATTTGGATGTGAGTTATAAGTTTCAGATTTGTTTTAATAATTTATTTTAGATGATGTTTCAAAGCGTTTTGTAGATGAAAGCATAGAGCAAGACAAAGAAACCAAGTAATTTTTGCCTTAATGAACAAGCAACAAGATAATAAACAAGTCCTTTATAACATAACGGGAAAAGTTAGTATAAGTTATGTTCTTTCATGTTTTATAAAGTTTAGTTGTAAACTTTTTAATGAACGTTGGAAAATATTTTACCGCTAACAGCAATATTTATAACATAAACAAAGGATCAAAGAAAATTATCCTTCGGGCTGTGATTTAGCTGAATATTTTTTTGATTTGTTTTGCAGGAAATTAATCGAAAATGGAGCAACAGTGTTTTTGGCAGGTAACTGTTCTGAGCTTGCTTATTAAATGTTTTCCCAAGGCTTAACATGTTTCACTACCAGTTATATACAGAATGCTTTGTGAATGCACTGCAGTGCAACTATTTATTTATTATGAGGCAGGAAGGTAAATTACAACATTTTAAATCAACAAAAATTTAAAAAATGATAGTTGCCACATATAAAACAATAAATTGTACAAAGATGTTTTTGATGTTTCCAATTATGTAATGAAATATACCAAGACGATTGAAAGATAAAACATTACATTTGCTAATATTTTTAGAAAGTTTATTTAGAGAACACCATTCACAAGTGCTCCTAGCGGGAGGATACAATTTTTTGTCATCAGCGCAGAGCAATGAATAGAGATCAAAATCAGCAGTAATGTCTTTTACGATTAATATAAACTACATGGGGCTTACTATTGATCCCTGAGGCACTCCTGATGATGCCAGAAGTTGATCAGCATTAAAAATATGATATTTGACATATATTGTCAAACAGACAGGAAGTTGAAAGAAAAAATAACACACTTGAGAATACAGAGGATACCATAACGATCATCAGATCGTACCCACAAGTACGATAGGATAAAAATTAATACTAAGAGTAAGTAAATTTTTAAGTACAGAACGGATCATTAAATAATCAGTGCGATATAGTAACAATGTACATTTTTTGACTACTATGACAAAAAAGTAGGAATGATCTTATATCGCTGAATTTGTCTATTCAATCTATGAAATACAGGGTGTCCGGAAATAAATAATGCAACACAGAGCAAGAGTAGATGCTTGACGACAAGATGATGCGACGTTGCCAAACTTATTTTACTCAAAAGTTGATGGTTAAAAAGACACGGGATGTCAAAGTTAAAATTTTATTTTCGACATTTGTAAATAACTTTCTAAAAAATTCAAATATTTGCATGCATTTTGGAGATCGGGGGTTTTTGAGGGCGAGAAATTCAAATCTATTTCTAATTTTGATGTCACTAGTAGAGAGCGCCACTTATCGCACATCATGCTTCTTTTAGATAACAGAACTTTTTTGCGACTTAGTGTATCCATCTGACTATTGAAACAGTCGATTTTCCTACCTTTTTATCTGAAAAAGGAATACCTTGTTGAAGTCGTTGCAATATAGAAACAGCATTCCAAAACTAGAGGCTACTTTAAGCATCATAACCGGGTTATGAGGGTTTTTAGAAATTCAAATAAAATTATTCAATATTATCAAAATATTTATTTAAATTTAATGAATAGACTTTTAATCCACGCAAAAATATATGTGTTTTGAAAATTCAACTTATGGTGAGTAAATGTAGTGTTGTATAAATGTAGAATAAAGAAAATAAAAAAAGTAGGTATATTAAAATTCATCCTCTGAATATTCTAATGAATTATCTTTGTCTCCTAGATTGATAACGATAGGTTCCACAGTAACGTCAATTAAATTATCGAGTTCCCACATTTTCTCCTCTTCTTTTTGTACATGATGTATACATCTTTGCCAGTTATCTGCAATTAGTCGTTCCAAGGAATTTTTTGACAAAATTTTCACGTCACTTAATTTAAACGTCGTATTATTTCGCGCTGCATCTTCTTTTACAACGGTGTGCAGTAAGTGCAAGTGTAGTGCAGAGCGAGGGAAATTTGAAACAGAATCGTGGAAGAGATGAAGGTCTAGGACTTCCACGACCTATTGCAGCAGTTAGACGTATCATACACGAGGCTCCATTATATCCGTACCACGTACAGCATCTCCAAGCATTAACACTAAGGGATTGGACGAGGAGGACCGGTACCATGGCCGCCACGATCTCCTGATTTTTGAATTATTTGGAGTTCTTTTTGTGGGGGGTATTTAAAAAATGAAATGTATCGCACAGAAGTAGGCACCTACTATTGATGATTTACGGAAACGTATCATAGTTGCTGCCAATAACTTACGAGTTCAAAACGGACAAGAAGCTGATACATTTGTTTTAGTTTGTAGAAACTAGGTAAAACGGGCCCAAAATATTGTTTTAACATCAAATATGTCAAACTATTTTAGTAATTAAAACCACCAATTTAATCTTATTAGTAATAATAACAATAGCGACAAAAGCAGTTAAATTTACTGTATAAAATTGGCGTTATAAAATGTTATTTATTTCTTTCCTTGAGAATTTATCAGACTTTACAGTGAACCAGTTTTCAGTATCGTTGAGAAGTCTATTTTTAAATCATTTTCTAACTGCTCTTTTTGATTGTTTCTTTACAAAGTTGTATTTGTAAGAGTGAACACTCAGATTTTTTTAGATAAGTTCTAAATCACCCTGTATAGTAATAAAAATATTTTCACTTTTAACATGCACCAAAGGAATTGTAATAGATAAATATACAGTCAACTGATTGCTAATAAACCTGATTACTTTAAATAAATCCTTTTTTCAGTGCAAAATGAAGCAAACTATACCCTAAATAATAATAAAATGTTTGTCCATTTCCTCTTAATGTGCTTTTGTGAACCTGTGATGTTTCTGCATACATCGATTCAATTGTTTTATTTCGTTTTGATAATATAGTTATAGTATGCAACAAACCACGTCGTCATATCTTAAAAATGTTAAATGTTGTTTTAGACATCTTTTAAAAAACATTACTTAACACACCGTAAATTAACTTCACCTGTGTATTTAATGATAATCTGAAAAACGATTAATTTACAACTAGTGTTGCAAACTTATCTCTATATAAGATTAAAAATATATAACCTATAATAAAACAAGATATTACGTTGACTGTTATACTACCACCAGACTTTTACACATTTATTGTAAATATGGCTATGTATATTTTATATAAATGATGCGTTTTGCTTACGTCTTTAAATATGTCCCGTTAATTCCAATTTCATCCGCGTGTCGAGAACTGATGCGATGGGAGATAATTATTTTTTAAATCTTGTAATACAGATTTTTAATCAAATCAGACACTTTAATTCTTCAGTGATAGAAAATTGAGATTATAAATATATTAAATGAGATTTGCTTCAAATTACCCAGAGCAAATAACAAAACGGAAAGATAAGTAGCGCCGAGTTTCGATAAAATGCAGATAGTTGTAAATGGCTTACGATTAGCTGTGACACAGAGGTAAAAGAACTTACTAAACCAGGTAATGCGAAATAAAGTAGCCAAATTTCTTCAATGAGGTCAATGGAAATGTTGTTTCATCATTCATTTTAGGCGTGCCGTATATATTGGTGCTAGTAAATACATACAAATATATTTGATTAAATTGAATCAGACATCAACACAGTGGCTGTTCGAGACTGTTTACTAACTAGTGAGGCAGCCTGCTGGAACTGTTCTAAATACGAACTACAGAATTAATATTTTTTGTAAATTTTCTTCTTAATCAATACAGGATTATTTCAATTTGCTCCACTTTAAGTGAATAAATTCATTTAAGTACAATTTTTTTAACTATTTGACGATATTCCCGAACTTAAATTATTTTTTTATTTCTATTTTACGCGCGTTGTCCAATGCAATAATACTTTACTTGTACTTATCTTTGTCATTTTATTCTGAAATTACAATTTTGCCAATGTTGACAGAGACGAACAATGCAGTCACCAATTATATTTTTTCCAGAAACATACCCAAATGTTTTTCCTGTTAAAAAACTCTTTTTCTAATAAATTTTTATTAGAGAATTTTTTCTGTATTACTTCCCGTTTAAAAGTTATAAGCAATATCGTCCTAAAGAGTCTCAAACGGAATACCACCTAAAAATCATATTAGCGGTGGAACGATCCAGTAGTCGTTGGAAAATAATTGAATGTTTGTTGTTTAAAGTGCATAAATGTCACAAAACATTTATGATGAGTTGTTAATGCGAACGTAAAACGTATAACTTTTGTGCTTACAAACTGTTTTGTCATTCAGAAAATGTTGATATGTTGTTAATTTACGGTGAGTCACAAAGAAAGTTATCCAGAGCGCCTCATTACTGATCATAGAACCTTTACAAGATTAGAGGCGAACGAAATGAAAATGCGTTTTCTGTTAGAAAGAATCAAATAATTGACTGCAGATTAAGAAACAATGTTAATACAGCTAGAGTTACAGTATGTCGAACAAAATTCACGAAATTCTATACTGCAGGCTACCCGGAATTGGATTTGGATAAATCAACCGTTCAACGAATTTTAAAGACCAATGAGTATCATGTCTACAAAATTCACAATTTGGAGTATTGCTTGAGCGTGAAGAGTGTTTTATCATTCAGAAAAAGTTGATATACTGCTAATTTACAGCGAGTCAAAAAAATTCAAGAAGAGCTGTAGCTATATCGAGAAAGATATCCAGAGCACCTCGTTCATGATCACAAAACCTTTCAAGATTGAAGGCGACCTTGCGATGAAATAAAGATGTATTTTCTGCATCAAATAATTGACCGAAGAGTAACAAATAATATTGATACAGCTAGACAGTACTTCGAACAAAATCCTCAAAATTATATACGCCAGGCAGGTTGAATTTGGACAAATCAACCGTTCAACGAATTTTAAAGAGATGGCATGAGTATCATGACTACAAAATTCACAATTTGAAGTATTTACCTGAGCATCACATTGAAAACAGATTAAATTTTATGGCTCAAATTGTAGTAAATATAGAAACTGTACAGAACCTTTTTCGACGCGTTCTTTGGACGGAAGAAAGTGGGATTGTCAGTAATGGTTTGCCATACAGGCGCAACGAACACTACTGGTCCATTGAAAATCCCCACATTGTAAATCCAGTCCAAAACCAAAGGCCATTTTGGAGTAAATGTATGGTGCAACATCATCGCTAGGCATTTAATGCCTTATTTTTTTGAACATACATTGAACAGCGT
>JALDAQ010000542.1:0-10019 GCA_025584915.1 Monochamus saltuarius
GCCACTACATATATACAAATACATAAAATAACATAACTAACATCTAACAAAATTATTGAACATAAACAGGAAAAAAGATGTTTACCGACAATTACGTCAGATATATCAACAAATAATAAAATCAGCTGACTGCTCTAGCTGCTCTACTCCCTTTGCTCCAGCACAAATGACAGAGTATCCAGAGCAATGATCTTATTGATCGAAGTGAAATACTCCTGCATAACGAACAACATAGATTTCGTACTCGGCCTTAACAAACGCCGACAAAATACTCCGATTTACTTGGAGTACGTCAAGCAGACACAACGAACAGGGCTTAAATGTCATTAAAGAATGTGACATGAATGTGACCCATCCCAGTAAACAAATGAGCTTCACGCTACAATACAACCAACGTAAATTGGCATAAAAACTAAGTTTTAGCGATTCTGGACCTTTTAGGGCAGCCATGAATTTGCTGTCGCCGGCAATATGACACTGGCACGGTCTATATTTTTTCTAGGTTTATGATATTTCATTAATCTGTTCCGTGCATTCGGAAGTTTTCGGCCACCTCTTCGGCACGTACCTATACGTCTTTGTTTACGTTACGCAAAGACCCACGGCTCACGAGCCCGTATAACGTAAACGTGGAAAATTATAATTTGGCATGCGCGACTGTCAAATAATGACAGCAAGTTAGTTAATTTCATATTGCAATGCACCCATCATATTTGTAGAACTGTAACATAAAGAAAATGAAATATCTATTTTCTGAACCGTAAGACCCTAGGAAACGCGGGACCTGTCACGTGACCTGTATCATAAACCGACGCTGTCTATATTTATTCTAGATTTGTGTTGTCAAGCAAGCCCCTGCCAAGATGGTAGTGCTCGAGGAGAAAGGGTAAGACCACAAAACTAGAAAAGATAGAGACGGTGCCAGCGGCAAATTGCCGACGACCGCTAATTCATGGCCACCCTAAAAGGTCCAGAATCGCTAAAACTTGCTTTTTATGCTAATTTACGTTGATTCTACTGTAGCGTGAAGCTCATTTGTTTACTGTGATTGGTTACAATCTTAAATGACATGTGATTGTAATGCAGCCATCATATTTGCAGCAAATAAAATATCCATTTTCCGGATCTTAGGCAACGCGGGAACTGTCACGTGAGCTATATAACGGAACGGCGCCGTCTATATTTTTTCTATGTTTGTGGAGTAAGACATACAAGCAAACAAAATTAGAAAAAATATAGATGGCGCCGTTTCGTTATATAGGTCACGTGACAGGGCCCAGGGAGCGTAGGGGTGAACTTAGATCTGAATGCAGTGCCTTGTAGTGTAGGAGTGGTGGAACCCATCAGTAATCCGGATTTGTTCAATAAATCTATAGTCACCGGACGTACCCTGATTAAACCTGAGAAAATGACACTAGTACGGGTAGTTAACCTGAAAACTTTTCCACGGGAAATTACAAAGAGAACTGAAGTAGGAGTCTGTGAACCTGTTACTATTGTCAGAGCACTCAAAGAAATCAACGAAACGAAGAAGGAACCAAATAAGACCAGTCTACCAGAAAGTCTCAGGGACATCGTGGATAGGGACAAAGAAAGATTAACAGAGGTGGAGGTGGAACAACTGGCAGAATTGCTAAGTGAAAATGAAGAGATGTTTGCACTTAAACCAGGCGACTTTGGAAGAACTAATGTAGTGAAGCATCGAATCGACACTGGTTCGTCGTCTCCTATAAAGTAGCCACCACGAGGACTTCCACTAGCCAATCGAGAAGAAGTTAACCAGATGTTAATTGAGATGCAAAATCAAGGCACTATAGAGCGATCTGAGAGTCCTTGGGCTTCTCCTGTAGTCCTAGTCAATAAGAAAGACGACTCCACCCGATTTTGTGTGGACTACAGAAAATTAAATTACGTCACCAAGAAAGACAGTTACCCACTACCAAGAATTGACGATACTCTGGATACCTTGGCTGGTGCGTAGTGGTTTTCCACTTTGGATATAAAGAGTGGATATTGGCAAGTCGAGGTCAGCACAGAAGACAAAGAGAAAAAAGCGTTCACTACTGGAAATGGATTGTGGCAGTTCAATGTAATGCCGTTTGGCTTGTGCAATGTTCCTGTCACTTTTGAGCGATTGATGGAGACTGTACCTATGGTCTGCATTGGGAGACTTCCTGATTTACTTGGACAACGGGGTGGTGCTGGGATGGTATTTCGAAGAGCACCTGAAGAATGTGTCCGAAGTGTTGAAAGCAGCAAACCTGAAGCTGAACCCGAAGAAGTGCAATCTGTTCCAGAAGAGAGTGAGGCCACATTATCACTCCAGATGGCGTGAAAACGGATCCGGAGATGACAGAGTACATAAAGAACTGACCAGTCTCTAAAGACAAGCATCAAGTTCGAAATTTTCTCGGCCTATGCACGTACTACCGACGATTTGTTTAAGGATTCTCTGACGTTGCCAAGCCTCTTCATAGACTCACAGTCCATTCGAACGAACTCCGAAATGCCAGCGAGCCTTTGAGACGCTGAAAGAGGCCCTCTACACTACCCCGATTTTAACATACTCAATACCTGGACAACCATTTATAGTGGACACGGGCGCCAGCAACATTGGAATTGGCGGAGTTCCTTCCCAAGTACAAGATGGTCAAGAGCGAGTAGTGGGCTCAATGGAATTTCCTGGTGTTGGAAGACGGTGTCCTAAAAAGAGCATGGGAGAACAATGACGGAACGGAGGTCAAGAAACAAGTACTACTCTCGAGGTCCCGGGTCAAAGAAGTGTTGCAGGAAGTACATGAAGGTACTGGTGGTGGACATTTTGGAATCAATAAGAGTATACAGAAGATTAGGGAGCGTTTCTACTGGTTGAGCTGTAGGACGGATGTAAAAGATTGGTGCCAAAAATGTGATATTGATATTGCTGGCTCCCTTTCGAAAACCGATATCTGCTAATAGCCATGGACTACTTCAGCAAATGGCGTAGCGTGGACTAATCTAGACGTGGGCGAAGTCACATCAGCAAGGCCCTTTTCTTCCGCCATTGGATGCTGAATAAACTGAATATTGTGACACATAATAGCTACATGCAAGGTCACAGTGTGCATCAATTTTGGTTCAAATATTTTCATACAATCGGGAGAAATTAAAAAAATTTAAATTTTACGAACAATTTTTATATGTAGTAAGGTAGCTACGGGCGGAAGGATCCGGAAACTTTAGAAGCCGCCCCCGGAGCCTCCCCTCAACCGATGGAAGCGAAATGTTGAAGACGCATAGTCTTTAATATGGGGAATCGTTCCAAAAAAAAAATGTTTCCCAAAATTTTTCCCGACATCTCACGTCCACAAATCGAATCCGATCGTCCTCAAATTTTATATACGTATACTTTGGGATGAGGCGGAGGTACATTTGGTAATCTCCCGAAAAAATTTTAAGAAATTGAATGCCGCCCACGTGGCGCCCCCTTGCGGTAACCGCCGGAGACGATTGAAAATGGCAGAATCGTGCTCGGCGAGCCCCAAAACCCCCCGGTCCAATCCGCGTCTTCCTACGACCGATAGTAAGGTAGCTACGGACAAAAGAAAAATCCGGAAATTTTAAATGCCGCCCCCGAACCGATCAAAGCGAAATTTTACCCCTGGGTAGTCTTTAGGACGAGGAATCGGAAAAATTAGTCCGTCTTCACGATTTCCAAAAAAAAAAAAAATCCCCCAGCACGGTGTGCAAATTAATTATAGTACGTGTGGTAAAGCCTCAGTAAAGCTTATTTTTAGTAAGGTATTTTAGGGTGCTATTCGTACTATTTAGAGTACATGGCGTTCGGTTTTAAATCACCACCAAGAGGGCCTCGCGCGAGGCCCCTTTAAGTGCGAGGCCGTGGGCGAGGGGCCGCTTCGGCCACGCCTAGCTACGTCACTGGCCGGAAGTATACCCCCTTCCCAATCAAGAGACTACAACCGTAGCAGAAGTGCTAGTCAATAACCTGTTCTGCAGATGTGGCGTATACATGGAACTACATTCAGATCAGGGCAGAAAGTTCGAATCAGGTGTGTTCCAAAAGATCTGCGAGCTTATGGGAATCCGGAAAACCAGGACCACCCCACTGTATCCCCAGTCAGATGGTATGGTGGAACGCTTCAACGCCACACTAGTAACCAATATGAGGATGTTTGTCAACTAGAACCAAACAGACTGGGGCAAGCTCATTCCACTCTTCCTGTTAGCTTACCACTCAGCTGTCCATGAAACTACTGGGAAGACACCCGCAAATATCATCTTTGGAAGAGAGCTTTGCCTTCCAGCATACTTGGCATTTGATCGTCCTGCGGAACAGCCCACAGAGCCAGACACTTATACCCATGAGCTAGAACAAGACTAGCAGCCGTACACGACCAAGTCAGATCTCGAATGCGACTAGAGAGCGATCGCAAGAAGACTCGATACGACATCCGGGTCAATACAGTCATATTCCAACAAGGTGACCTGAAGTGGCTGTAAAACACCACGCGGAAGAAAGGAAAATCACCTAAACTACAGAACCGTTGGGCGGGCCCCTACACCGTCTTTAAAAGAATCAATGACGTAGTCTACCGGATACAGAGGACTTCCAGAAGTAAGATGAAGGTTGTCCATCTGGAGCGGTTGTCCCCGTATAGAGGTGCATCCAATCGGAATGATCGATCCTAAGGAGGGGACAATGTCAGAGTTTGCCCCGATCGCTTCTACGCGATGCTTTAGTTGAGTTGTAATTAGTATTCAGTAGTGTACAGAGTGTGTAATAAATATCAGTAAAAATTAACTGTTTGTTTTTCTGGTAAAAGAATAACTCAGGTTAGGAAACCCGTGACAATATTTTTGCTAATTTACTAGAACCTCTTTTGAGGCTCTATATGTATACGTAGTACTGGACTAAAATTAAAAAACCAGCACCTGCTGTATATGTTCAGGTGTTAGACTGTGGCGTTTGTCGCTAATAATCCAGTTCGGTCTCGAAAACGAGTGTTCAACGTCCACATAGGTCACTGGGGTCATATTTAAAGTATACAGGGTGTTTCAGTTTGATATGTCACAAACACGTGAGCATATTTTGGGAATAAAAATAAAAGTCTGGTAAACTTTTGTTCTAACTTCCTTCGTTATGAAGATACAGGGGGTTGAATTTTTTCTATAAATTTAAAAACTTTTAAACGGATTAAGATATTGTTATCAAATTTGGGGTACTGTGTAAGCCGAGGATATTGCATTTGCTGCCAAAATATGGCTCTTTAAAATTAAGCAGTGGCGTAGATACAGGGTGAGTCTGTCACTTTGGGCAAAATAAATATGTGACGCCACTGGTTAAATTTAAAAAAGTGATCATTTCATAATTTTACAATTGATTTCTAATAAAAATGGTCTCTCTCATTTTTTTGTGTCTCTCATAGTTTGGCCACAAATTGAAATGTTTATGTAGAGCAAAATTGTGCTATTCGATTGTTAACTGTTATGGAACATATTAGCTACAATAAGTAATATGATATTTTGCTTAATTTTGGAAATTTCTGGCGCAGTAATAATTTATGTATCCTATTGCCATAATCTTAAGAAGAAGTATGTAGTAGTACTTGACACATTATTTGTCCTTTTTATTTAATTAACATAATATACATATGATCAAAATTATTATAAGAAAACTTCATGTCAGAAAATCAAATCTTGTTTCAATATAATTTATTATTATTAATTATTTGGCCCCTATCTAAAAGAAATTTACAATAATTATTGTTCGAAATGCCGTCCTTGAACTAGGATGCACGCTTCAGCTCGACGTAATAACGATCTCCAAACTCGTTCGAAAATCCCTGGGGTATTTAAATTGCTCTGCAACTATTTTGTATGCAAAGCTGTAGATCTTAATACTTTGAACCCCTGTTTCGTATACAGGTCAGGCGACCTTGCTGACCAAGCTATATGACCCCCTCGAGGTATCCACCTATTTGGATAGGTGTTTTGCAAATAATTCCTGGCAGCTGAACTGAAGTGGGCAGGTACCCCGTCCTGCATAAACCAGAGCAATACTCTTGTTCCAAGTGGAACCTCTTCTAACAATCCTGGTAGGATTTCCTCTAAAAAATGCCTATAGACGTAGCCGGTTAAACGGTTTGGCAAAACATGTGGCCCGATTAAAATATTGCCAATAATACCACACCAGATATTTAGCGAGAACTGCTGTTCATGCGTACCAGCGACAGTCCAATTAGGGTTCTCGTCACCCCAGTAATGCATGTTGTGTGAGTTCATTATGCCATCTCTTGCAAAACTGGCTTCATCAGTAAATAATATGTGTGCTACAAAGTTAAGCTCTTCTGCACAACGGTTCAGCAGCCAGAGACAAAATTGTTGTCAAGATGGATAATCTGCTGGAGTCAACGCTTGCACCTTTTGAAAGTGAAATGGATACAGCTGATGAGTTGATTACGAATTGTGTGCCAGAACGTTGTATGACTTACGCCCAGTTCAGAGCAAATTTTTCTGGTGCTTGTCGTTGGTTCGCTTTCCACCATTTGAAGAATCTGACCTTCAAAATTTGGTTGTCGGGGTCGCGGTCTCTCAATAGCCCCTATACGAATTCCTCTTTCCCTTAAACGCGCTTCAACTGCCTGATATTTCAGAGTATTCCCTTCGGTCAGGAATTCTTCTCCCAGGAAAGTTTTCTGCATATAATCGTCTATATTCAACAGCATTACCCCAGGCTGCACCATACATCAAATGCATATCTGCATACTCTTCATTTGTGAATGCAACCTGCGCCATTATTGAAAAACCACAGTAATCCGTATAATTGAAACTTAAAATATTGCTAACTATTAACTTAAAATATTACTGTTATAACAATTAAAGCATAAACTGCATAAACGCTATTTATCAAACATTAACTGTTACATTCAAAACTACATAATAAATTGTATTTTGTTTTACGGCATACTGAATTCAGAAGCATTATCGCATGTTAACACAGTCGTCGAAAAACAAACTTCTATGAATATCCAATTTGTGACTAAACTATGAGAGACACGAAGAAAATGAAAGAGACCATTTTCATTGGAAATGAATTGCAAAATTATAAAATGATCACTTTTTTTAATTTAACCAATGGCGTCACATATTTATTTGGTCCAAAGTGACAGACTCACCCTGTATCTACGCCACTGCTTAATTTTAAAGAGCCATATTTTGGCAGCAAATGCAATATCGTCGGCTTACACAGTACCCCAAATTTGATAACAATATCTTAATCCGTTTAAAAGGTATGAAAGAAAATTTTTATTTATAAAAAAATTCAACCCCCTGTATCTTCATAACGAAGGAAGTTAGAACAAAATTTTACCAGATTTTTATTCTTATTCCCAAAATATGCTCACGTGTAATAACTGGAAAATAAACTGCCGCAAATAAAAAACACTATTTACTGCGTTATTTATTGAATATCCTGATGCTGCTTCAATAAGTGAAGGTATCCGTGAATAATTAAAATAGAAGTAGCATCACTTGAGTGTACTCACTGTATAGTACTTTTTATGCCGTCAAAATGAACCTAGTAATATGACGTTGCTTCTAACTACGTATCCTAACGTATGGTTCCATTGCAACTGTTTTGTTTTACGAGCAGTAACCTGCTGTAAATCTAAACATGTATAAATAATAATACCACACCTGGGCCTCGACTCTCGAATGGAGTGAAATAAATTTGAGTGGGAATTTATTCCACTTAAGTAATTTATGAGTATTGTTACCTCGACATTAACTTAGCGTGGGAATACGTCACGTTGACAAATAAAGTATAAATCACAGATTAAATATGTATAAACTAGATAGAGCGTATCTTGATTACTATAGCACATGAAAATTGTTTAGGGACAAGTCCATCCACTGCAAGCGCTGCTGCAGTATTTTAAGTAAATGTAGTGTATATTTATGTTATGGGTTACTTACTGAGGTTCAACTTACTTGTAACTTAGCAACGTTTTAATTATGAATTTACTGCGACTGTTTTTGGTTTTGACAAGTCTATTTATTTAATATATTAAATTATTACATACTATTCTGTGGAGTTTTTTACTGAAGAAATAAATTCTGAAAAACGTTAGAGGAACCGCAGGAATATCAAGAATATTTTAAATATTTGTATTAAAAATAAGGTAATACTATACTATAAGTACCGATATTGTGTACCATATTATGTAAGTTCTTGTTTAAATATAAATAATTTATTAAATATTTAATAATTATTACCTACGTATATTATGTACAAAACATTATATCTTACTGATAATGTATATTATTCTATTAAATGAAATATCCTCAAATTAAGAGCTAAAATATAAAAAAAATAGTTCACAGTCCATCTACCAGGAGCGCTGAAACTTTTATACAAACTCGATCCTAGATATCCAACTCCATCTAGTTTATACTTTGTGCGTAGACATACAAACTTCATTGTCACTCTTAATTACACGAAGAATATATTTCAAACAAATTTCACAGCTGTCAACTCTTTACTTTGACGTTTGTAAATTGCTTTCGACTGCTCAATATAAACTGAACTGCAGCGGCGAAACCGAACCGCTTATATATGTTTTTAGGATTCTCGAAGTTTCCGCGGCATCGAGAACGTATCGGGAATCAAATAGAATATGGCCTGGAGTATTCTAGAAAACGTCAAAATAAAGGTATTACAAAAATTATAAATTGTAACGCAAACATGAACATCATTAACAATAACAAGGTAGGTGAGCTTCTGTAACAGTATTATTATCTATGTGTATATTTACAATTCTTAAAACATTATATTCCTTTAGCAAAAACCATGTGAAATAAATCCAACATTTTTTTATAGAAAATAACTACAATGAGAATGATCAAGAATACAGATTTGCATTTTCTCAGGAGAATTTGCGTCACTTTCGGAGGGAGTGTGTTCCATTAAACTCGAGAATCAAGCCCCTGCAGACGGAAGTTTTAGAAAATGATTCTGTCCGTATTCCATTACACGTTCGCGAAGACTTTTTCTCCAGAAGTTACAATCTAAATCCTTTAGAAATTAGAAAAATAAAAATGCCTGTTGTCGTAGAAAATGTACCTGTACTAATACCCGAATATCAGTCAAATTTATACTATATTCCTGAAACTTTATCAAGTGAAAATTACTTTGCAGATGTAGAAGTCCACAATTTAACAAATTTAAATAGACTTGTCACTTTTACTGAACCTCAAAAATCAGAACCATTTAATGAACAAAATTATGATATTTACAATTACAAAATTATTCCCCTTGATCAAAAATATTCTCATGTCAATATAAAAGATTCTATTAGAACTGACCATATGAATGAAGAAGAAAAATCTGCCATTATACAACTATGCACAGAATATTCGGACCTTTTCCAAAAACCTGATGAAAAATTACTATTTACAAATACAATCAAACATGAAATAAAAACCAACGACGAAAATCCTTGCCATACAAAAGTCTATAGATATCCACACATCTACAAAGACGAAGTGCAAACTCAGCTATCAAAAATGCTATCCGATCAAATCATCAGACCAAGTATATCCCCGTGGAGCTCACCTATCTGGATAGTTCCTAAAAAATCTGACGCCAGTTGAATGAAAAGACTATAACAGACCGATACCCAATAGAAATGTCACCCGAATCAATTTCAAAAACAGCTTTCAACACAGAGCATGGCCATTATGAATTTCTAAGAATGCCCTTGGGACTAAAGGATGCCCCAAGCACTTTCCAACGCATGATAGATAACGTCCTTCGAGAACATATCAACAAAACTTGTTTAGTATATTTAGATGATATCATTGTTTTTTCGACCTCATTGCAAGAGCACATTAATAATTTAAAACGAATTTTCCAAACTCTAAGAAATGCTAACCTCAAAATCCAACTAGATAAATCGGAATTCCTCAAAAAGAACGTTGAATTTTTAGGACATATTGTCACCCCAGATGGAATCAGACCA
>JALDAQ010000543.1:0-10006 GCA_025584915.1 Monochamus saltuarius
TTTTTTACAGCATCAGTAATTTCAGAAATAGAATCCTTTATATTTTTGAGGTTACTATTGTAATCATTTAAAGAATGCTTTTCCATAATTTCACAATTACGTTTACAGATATCGCACATGTAGAACAGGTTCTTGCTTTTAGAAAGCATACTGAACTCAACATTTGTAAGACCCACACACGAATAGTGGAACCAGCTATTACATGATGCTTCACATCCGACCATTCCCTCAGTTTTATTTAATTTGCACTTGGAGCATTTTAGAGACATGGTTCCAGTACAAGAATTGAGAAATGCATCCAATAAGCGAGAACATAAATGTCTAAATAAATCGAAGTACGGGACTGCTTGTTAAAATTATTATCTTATAGATAAAAACAGACTTGCAAAGTTTTTATAAGGCAATAAACTTCTTCTAAACCGAACAGTTTATACCCGCACCACAGTTGGGAGATATTATGATTAATTAAACAGTTGACAAAACATGTTGGCAACCAAATTAAAAAAAAAAGAAACAGAAAACAAATGTCCCGTCTCACTAGTGAATCAACTGTTAGCAAAAATATAAATTAAATTGCACTTATTCACTATTAAAAATTCAATTTAACTCTACACACATCAACACATAGACACATCGAACACAATATGTCAATTTTATTATAAATACGGAACACCACGAAGTATATTAAATCTGCGTACGTACTTGCAATAATGCTAATTTTGTTAAAAAAAAAATGGAATTTAGAGGTTATAAGCTGTTCGCGTACGCTGAGCTTTATTCGGCATGAATACTCTGAAAATATGTGAAACATTGTTTCTTTAATTATATAATACAACTATTCTCGGAAATAATAAAAGCGATAAAGAACAATCCCTACAAGCAGGAAACTAAATTTATGAACACGTCACGCCCTTGACTCGCTGCTTTACCACAGAGGTCCTCTTGTGGCTTTACTGTTTACTGTTGTTTACTGTGAATATTGCTGAAGAGCGCAGGCGCAGACGCAGAACCCGAGAGTCCCAAGACCCGAACAATATGTAAACTTAACCTAGAGTTTCAAATAATGAAAATAATGAATAAAGCCTCTTCAACAAGTGGTAAAATGTTTTAAAGCCTAGAAACAATCATAGTTAAAAATGTAATGGATACCTTGAGTTGACGCTTCAGTTCCAGTTTCACAAATATATGTATATTTGTTATAAAAACTACTCCACATCAAATGCGGGTAAAATTTCGAGCCATATACCTAGGTGTGCTAAAAATTACATTCATACAGTAAAAAGCTTGATAGTACGAGATGTGTAAGTACTAAGTATAACGATTAATGGGAACTGAGAGGAAAGACGAATTATTTAATAAAATTAAAGTTCATGGAATGTGTAAGTTAACGAGTGAATTAAATAAAAAATGTAAATAATGCAAGTATGACTGAAATTAAAGTTTATTAAATTGTTAGTATTTATTATACACTACAGCAAATATTCCTTGTGTTTAATAAATCTATAACAAAATTAACATGTCTAAAACATAAATATCAGTGAGAACTGTTAATATTCAGTTCTTAAATGAGGTAGGTTGGTATAATTTTAAGCATAAAATGATAGCTAATATCCTTTGAAAAGTGTTCTACAAGGAACACATTTTCAAAACTAAATGAATGATTTTTTGTATTTTATTTTAGTTATTATTCAGTTGTAATCAGCATAATTTCAATTAAAAAGTAATACGTTCCTACAGTGCTTTATTTTATTTTATTAGTGGCTAAATTGATTAACTTGACCCTTCATCTTTAAGTATTCATTATTTCTTAAGCATAATATGTGTTTAATAATTCAGGTAGAATAAAAAAGACAAATAGAAATTTTCATTTATTAACAATAAAATAAAATTACAATAAATTAAAGGTATCTAAGTACTTACATACATTTAATCGATTATATGTTTAACAGTTGTTCTGTATTCTAATTTACAGAGCACCGTTCAATCTAAAGGATGGTCATGCATACAGGGTGTACCATTGAAAACTTTGCACCCGGGTTATTTTGAAGTACGTTCCAAAATATTAAAATTGCCGTGACACGTCCATTTTGTTTTCGAGGGGGACACATTTTAGCGTTAAATACAGACTCGCCAGAACAAACCCCTTCGCGGAGGCGCATTCACCTTTAGAATCTTAAATGGTACACAGACTTACACAGAAGAAACTAACATCGCTAAACGTCAAAACTATGAATTGTCATTGAATTGTCAAATATTAATGGCTTAAAGTATTTTATTCGACATAACAAACGCTTAATAATGTATGTAATGCAATTTACGTATGCACAATGGTATTATTGAGACTTGTCGATAAAAATTTAGACTTGAGTTGAGGCTATTGGAGCATTGGGGTCGCTGTGCCGGCGCAGTCTACCGCTACAGCTAGGGTTACAGCGTGAATCTTTGCAGGCCACCTCCGGTTCCAGCCATATTTTCTTTATTGGAAGAAAACTTTTGCTTGGCTTTCTTCTTCATATTAATATATTTATCTTTTAACGTTTTTACACTCCGAAAACTATTTATTTTACTCTTACAGTTGAATTCTTCCTGAATTTTTTGCCATGTTGCTTCTTTTTGTTTCCACATAACAACCAATTTTTTGCATTCAATAATATTTTTATATTTCGACGAGTCCTATTAACAATTGCTCTTACTCATAATGAAAGTTCCCTGATCTTTTTGGGGTATTATTGTCCATTTTAGATTTCTGTAAACATACTAGAATTAATGGTTTGGTTTTATGTAATGGAAAATAATATAATTTAATAATTTACTTACAAATTATGTTGCAACCTGCGATATTTTAAGAACACACTTGACACTTGTCATAAACAAATAAATTTGAAGAAGGGTTTTCGTTGCCAACATAGTGCATTTTACATAACAATTGTAGACAATAGATAAAATGTGCCAGCAATTTCTCCAACATAAATAAATAAATTGCAAACCTCCAGATAGTTAACTGAAGTAACAAAAAGTAATGAAAAACGCATTTGGGAATTAACCATTAGTCAACTTGTAGGTGCATGTTACTTAACATACAAGTTAACCTCATATTGAAAAACCGGGCCTAAGAAGAAAATTAAAAATTGAGCAAGAACATCGATATAAAAGTTTGCGATTAGGAGGTATTACCACCTTCTCTAAATGTCAAGAAAATGAAATTGCTCAGCACACCTTATGGTTATCAAAACTGTTTTACGGTTTAAACACAATCCAACTTAGAAAACTAGCATTTGAGTATGCAGAGGCTAATAGAACCAATTATTGTTCAACAAAGACCGGAAGTTAGTGGGAAAAATTGGTACTACCCATTTATGGAAAGACATCCCTACATTGCACTGAGAAAACCAGAGGCTACTAGTGCTAACCAAATAAGACCATTTAATGAAGATGTGAAACTTTTCTTTTCAAATGTAGGAGACCTCTCTACTAAATATAAATTTAAACCAGAAAATATTTACAACGTTGACAAAACGGGAATAATCGTCGTTCAAAAGCCTGGTAAATGTTTGGGTCCAAAAGGAGTAAAACAACTAGGTTTTAAAACATCAGCAGAAAGAGGTAAAAATGTCACAATGATATGATATTTTAATGCGACTGGAAGGTACATTGCAGCTATGTTTATATTTCCGCGGAAGAGGATGTCAGATCTATTAAGCAAGAATGGCCCAATAGAAACTTTATATTCATGTTCCGCTTCAGCATGAAGCAACGACGATTTATTTCCGGACTGGCTTAAACATTTTGTTAAATCAATAAAAGCATCTACAACATATCCAGTTCTTATTTATTATGGACAACCACTCCAGTCATATAATCTTTGCCAATATATGAGTTTTGCAAAAATAATGGTATTGTACTTTTAACGCAGCCGCCACACACATCATATCGCCTACAACCCCTAGAACTTACTTTCTTCGGGCCACTAAAAATTGCACATTGTATTTTTTTTTAATTGCATTGAATGTGGCACATTTTTAAGAAATCCTGAAAGGATTACTACTTACAATATAGCTGATATTTTTAATAGAGCATATTTCAAAGTAGCTACTATGGATAAAGCCGCATCTACTTTTAATTCTTCAGGAATATTCCCATTTCAACCAAATAAATTTACACTTGAAGATTTTGAACCTGCCTCCCATTTCAGACCTGTTGTAGCTGACCCAGAGATAATTACGAATAAGAAAAATGATCATTCCCTGATGCTAGAAAATCATAACTGTTTGGAAAACCCCCAACATTTACTAGTGCAGTTGTAGATACAAATGAAACTGAAGACCGTGTTAGAGCAAGAACACCTTTAAGAGAGAATATTTCGACACACTTAGTAACTAAGATACCAGAGCATGTAACTGCGGAAACATTGTCTCCAATTCCAACTTTTACAAAGTCGACTAAAACTCATCAGAAAAATAAACAAAGAAGTGTTATATTGACAGCAACACCTGAAAAAGATGAGTTAATAGAGGCCGAAAAAATCGTCAGAAGATTTTTGAACGCCAGATTAATAAAATAAAGATACTCAAAAGAATAAACGTAAACGAAATAGTTTGAAAAGTAAATTGTTTGTAGATAGCAGTAGTAACGATGAAGAGCCAAACTATAATTACATATGCGATGACAATGAATGTGATGACGTTCCAGGAGATGATGAGAATCAGTGTTTCGTTTGTGGAGAACTTACCTCTTAAATCGAGAACTTTACTACGCACGTATACCAGCTAACTTCATGTTGTCCGATGCGCACGGAAATGCTGCTATCTCCCGCTAATTGTATGCAACAGGTGCAGCCAGTTTTCTTGTGTCTCTGTGTTGTTGTATTTGAAAAGGTACTACTAAATTTATTATATCATAATTTACATCAATTAAACATCAGGTTTTGAGACAAACTAAACAATTTACCGTAATTTTGGAGTTAGCGGCTTTTCGTGCCCCTTAAATAGAAGTAATGTTTTGGATATAGCAGAATTTCGTTGTCTTTCTTTCTCTATAATAATTAACGGATAAACAAAGTTAAAGAATATTTTGTAACAGATTCATCGAAAAGTAGTCTATTTATTTGTTTAATTTTAATTATTGTATAGTTTAAAAAATTTGTTGTTATATAACAGACGATGTCACAATGAACAAAGAACATTGTAAAAAGAGCAATTGAATTGAGAGGAACTACTAACGTCGGGTGGAATGAAAATGTTAACAATTTGTGACCTTAAATAATTATCAGATTGTTGATAATGTTAATATTGAAATTATTGATTACCCATCCGCCATTTCTGAAAAAATCTGTTTACCATGTTGTGTATTAAACCAATGTGATTTTATGGAACCAGAAAATATGTTGAAAACTATAGATATATGGAAAACCAACTACTCAGTAAATCAAACATAGAAGCAAACAAGGACAGAAAAGAAGAAACAAACAGCAGGGCCGATCCTGGCGGGGGTGCAAACTGTGCAGATGTACGGGGCGGCCGTATTTAAAATTTATTGGTCGCGACAGTCCACACATGCCGATTACTTACATCACAAATCACAATATAGAAATAATGCCTACAGTAAGTGTAATGTTTTCAGGTAGGTGATGAGGTAGACACAAATCAAACACTGGATTTCCAACAGTATATTATATTTTACAATAAATCGGAGTCCATTGATCGCAACTACTCGTTATCAATCTCCGCACCTGAATGTTCTAACAACTTACTTATTTCTTACTAAAACTACTTTTCCCCCAAACCAGGTAAACCAACTATAATAACCAAAATATCCTACACTTCTCTCCCCTTAAACTAATATATACAATATAATTTAACACAATCATTCTTTATAAATTACAGTTTTATTTACATTTCGTTTACTACGTCTAATACCTACATCAGACATATTTGGAGTTTCCATATTACAATCAAATTGTTTTTCACTTTGAGTATTTACTTCATTTTTATCAATAGAAAAATTGTGATCTACAATTTGGTTAACATGTCTACGCCAAACTTTTTCTAAACTAGGAATATATACAAAATAGCTGCGAGGACCTATTCTTTTTTTAATTATACCTTTAATCCAACTTATCTTATTTGGTTCTCTATAGTCCCTCACAGCTACAAATTTATCTGCCCTAAACTGCCTACTTCTCCTCCCTTTAAAATTCTCAATTTGGCTTGCTTGAGTCTTACTTACTTTACTAGATACATGATTATCTGACTTATTATTTACACTTTCTTCTATATTTACAGTTTTTTTTACAAAATCTAATACAGTCCTGGGATTACGATTTAGCAATAATTGTGCTGGAGTTTCTCCAGTAGTGCAATGTGGAGTTACTCTATATGAAAGCAAAAAATTATTGAGGGCAAAATTTAATTCCTGCTTAGTGCCATGACTTACTAATTTACGTATTGCATTTTTTATTGTTTTCACTGTATTTTCAGCCTGTCCATTTGATGCTGGATGAAATGGGGCAATTTCTTTGAAAATAATTTGATTTTTATTTAGAAAACTTTGGAATTCACCTGGTTTGAAATATTTTGCATTATCTGAAATAAGACTGAGGGGTAAACAAAATAAGGCAAAAATATCTCTCAATATATATATTTCAATGGAACTCGTATTGGTAGTAACTACCGCTTCAGGACACTTACTGTGCGCATCAACTAATATAAAAATATAATAATTCTGAAATATAGGCCCAAGATAATCAATATGAACTCTATCCCACGGATGTTTAGGGTATTCTCAGGGCTGTAATATAGCTTTTGGGGGAGAACTTTGCGTTTTTAAACAAAATTTACAGCTTTTTATTAACTGTTCTATGTAACTATTTATATCGGGCGACCACACGTACGATCGAGCCAAACTCTTTGTTTTAACCATCCCCAAGTGCGTCGCATGAAGGGTATCTAAGAATTTATTTCTTAAAGAAAGTGGTATGACTACTTTATGTCCCAGCATCAAACAATTGTCCACTATATATAAACAGTTTTTGAATTGTACGTATGGCTTTAATGAAGATTTAATAGATTTAGGCCAACCCAGTCTTACAAACTCACAAACCTCCTGAATATCAAAATCATTTTTAGTTTCTTTTTTTATTTGATTCCAATCGACCGGTAAATCATTATTGGATGCAATAAAACCTATATACGGATTTTCATCTTCCTTTTCAGGAAAATATTCGTTTAGGGGTAGTCTAGAAACAAATCCGCCGGGTTATTGTTAGATTTAATATATTCGATTTCATAATTAAAATTTGATAGATACAAAGCCCAACGTCGAAGTCTATGGGCTGCTAAAATTGACAACCCCTTTTTATTTCCAAACAAAGTTAATAAACATTTTGCATCCGTTCTTATTATAAATTTTCTTCCATAGAGGTACTGGAAAAATTTCTTTACACCTACTATTATTGCTAATGCTTCTTTAATAATTTGAGAATAGTTTTGTTGACTTTTTGTTAACGTCTGAGAAGCATATGCAATTGGTCTCTCATCATTATCACCAAATTTATGTGATATCACCGCTCCGACACCATAAAATGAACTGTCAGTCGCCAATATTATTGGTAACTCTGGATCGTAATGTACTAGAACCCTAGAAGTTGACAACATTCTTTTTATGGTTTCGAAGGTTTTAAAACACTCTGCATTCCAAACAAATTTTACATTTTTCTTTAATAAATTATACAATGGCTGTAGGACACTAGAGGCATTAGGTATAAATTTATTATAAAAATTTGCTAAACCTAAAAATGATTTCAATTGAGTGACATTTTGTGGCACGGGTGCATCCAAAATAGCTTTAACTTTATCTTTACATGTATGTAACCCATTCTTGTCAATTATATACCATAAATAAGTAACCGATGGTTTGAAAAATTCGCACTTATTTATAGAAATTGTTAATGAATGTTTTTCTAATCTTTGTAAAACTTCCTTAACCCTTGCTATGTGCTCAGACGGCGTATGGCCTGTAATTAATATATCATCTAAAAAACATACTACTCCCTCTAATCCAGCTAACACTGTCTCCATTATGCCTTGAAATATGGCAGGAGCACTGGCTATACCATACGGCAATCGATTATAAATGAATAAACCTTTATGGGTATTAATAGTTGTTAACAATTTTGACTGTGCATCTAACTCTACTTGTTGATAAGCACTGGTCAAATCTAGTTTCGTAAATGCAACACCGCCTCTTAATTTACTAAAAATCTCTTCAATTCTAGGTAAAGGGTATTTGTTCACCTGTAAGACTGGATTAAGTGTTACTTTAAAATCTCCGCAAATTCTAATTCCTCCGGTATTCTTCATTACTGGAACTATTGGTGTTCCCCATTGGCTGTGGGATGCTGGACTGAGAATGCCTCCTGAACCAATCCATTTAATTCTTGTTCGACCCCCTCACGCAGCGCAAACGGCAATGGTCGATGTTTGAAAAACCTTGGCTTCGCTCCTTCTTGAATTGTCAAGTGTATGGTGCCCCCATTGTAATGACCTAATACAGAAGAAAATCTCGTATTAATTCATTTTTTAAAGTTTCAGTGTCAACGTGTTTATTTAACTCACTGACATGATTTATAGATAACTCAAACAAATTAAAAAAATCACGACCCAACAATGGAGGTCCGCCTTGATTAACTATAAACAATTTAATTGGTTTAATGACTTGATTATATGTTAAATTTACTTCAATAAATCCTAAAGGTTTTATTACTGAACTATCATAATTAACCAATGTTTTGCTAGTAGGTTGTATTTCTAGATGATTAAATTGCGTTTGCCAAAATTTACGTGAAATTACTGAAACTGACGCCCCTGTATCTAGTTCAAAGAAAAAAGTTTTATTTTCTATTATTACATTAAGTGTAATAGGGTTTTGTTTACTTTCTTCCTTTAAATTAAACATAGAATTTAATACTTCTCCTACTTCAAAATCGACATCAGCTTCAGCTAAAAAATTATTTCTATTTCGTGTACACATATTTGCTAAATGACCTTTAAATTTACAACGATTACAAAAATAATTTTTATAAAAGCACTTATCTTTATGATGGTTTCGTTTTCCACAGCTGACATTTGCATTGTTGACAGATGGCGCTGACGGATTTCCGCTTGAGGTAGCGGGAAAATGATGCGCGCGTCCTCGATCACGCCCTGCTGTTTCCACTGCGCCATCCACGTTCCTGAAGTTCCGGTCATGCGCTCTGTTGCTGCCCCTGCCACGTTTCTGATGTATTCTGGAATTTCTACCACGCTGATAAAAAACTTCTTCTTTGATTTTCACGCCTCCATTTATAATTGGTTTTTCTACTTGACTACTTGCCAACTCTATAACTCGATCAAAGTTCACTGTTGTCTTCTCTTCAAAAATTTTTTGCATAAAATGTGGATTTTCTAGACCCATAATAAATTTGTCTCTCATCACCACGTTTAACTCTGCACCGAATTCACATTTTGCGGCAAGTGCTCTCACTCTGGCCGCTCACTGTTGAATTGTTTCGTCTCGATTCTTTACAGCACTATAAAATTTAAACCTTTGCGCAAAACCGCTCACCGTTGACTTGAAATGTGTATCACACACAATTCGACGTAGGTTTTTTCCTCAGGAGTCCTCGGCAGGCATAAACTATGAATGAGCCTATACGCATCTTCATCGCACGCGTTCAGAAGTAGAGCCCTCCTTACTTGAACATCTTCTATTTTATTTGCGATGAAGTATTGCTCCATTCTCGCCTTAAAAATGCTCCAATCTGCGTCCTGTAAGGAAAATTCCCGCAGTTTTCCCATCATCATCGAAACTGCTTCCGCCATTTTTGCTGTTACCTCCACGTGGATTTCAATCACTATTTTTTACTATTTTTCACAGTACGTTGGTTCGCTTCAATCCTCGTCGCCAACTTTGTAATGTTTTCAGGTAGACACAAATCAAACACTGGATTTCCAACAGTATATTATATTTT
>JALDAQ010000544.1:0-10000 GCA_025584915.1 Monochamus saltuarius
ACGCCCTGTATTTTTGAAACCAGCAACATTCGGATAAGACATATCGATCAATCGACTTTTCTTGGTCACCAGTATCTCCAGCTTCGAGATTTCCCAACCTTTCACAGACACCCTGTATATATATATATATATATATATATATATATATATATATTTACTGCAGGTGCAGTTGGATTTAATATAGTAATATTTAATAGGTTATAATCCTTAACTCCTACATTAAATCCAACAGCACCTGCAGTAAATCCTGAGATTTTATCAATGCGCACCAGAGTACAGACACTTCACATTCAAATTATAAAAATCAGTTGGGCTTAGGTGGGGCATTAAATATTTTATGACATCTCTAGAGTACGCACGGCTTTTATTATCTCACAGTTAAGTAAAAATGTCAAAGTGTTGAATGAGACTCTTCATCCTTTGTTACAGTTACTATTTGCGTCAGAACTGTCCGAACGCATAAAAACCGCTATGCGTAAGTTGTTCCTGGTGCAAATGCGGCTGCTTAATAATAATATATCATCCCTCTCCCGCACAAGTATATGACTTGTGAGCTAATCTTCGTATTCATAATGAGGGGTAGATATATTACTACTATTATTAAATGGAAACAGTATGTAAACGTCAACGTTGTACCATTACAAAATATGGTATGGTAATTAAAAATATTTTACAAAAAAAAAAACCGAAAGGTGGGCTTCACAGTTCAATCAGTCGTTAATCCGACATAGCCCGGCTCGTCGTCCAGAGGACATCCGGGAGACTAACATAGGGGCGCACCTCAGTGTAAAGCAGGACATGGCCCAGAAGGAGTTACTAAGAGAGGTAAGTGTTATAAAAATTGCTGGACAAAGAGTGGTCAAGAATAACCACAAATTTTGTAATTCTGGACCAGATACAAGGTTACTAAATACCACTGTTAAATTTTCCTCAGCAAAGTAGGTAAACCTCTGATGAGTAAATTTTCTGCAGAGAGGCTACAAAAATAAACTTAATTATTTATCAATTATTAATACAAGCTTAACGTCTACTAATAACCTTAAAAATTGTTTTTTCTTATTACGCACTTTATTATAGCAGAAGGGTTGAGAAGTTACCGACATCACCATGGAGGGAGAATTACCTTAGCTGACAAATTGAATAGAAAGAAATGGTTTATCCTAAATTTGAATCCTTTTAACAAATATGTTAGTTATGGGCGCCCGCATGGGAGCCAGCAGGGTTGTGCCCCTATTTTTACAGATATTTCCATGTATTGTATGGGTATGGTATGGGTATAGGTATTAAAATATTCGCAATATAAATCGCGAGCGCTTACGTCGCTGTTAAATATTTTGTCTATCAAAATGTTGTTCATAACATAAAAAACAAACAATCAGTTAATTATTCACAGATTTTTATGAAACACTCGGTACACCACTGAATACTACATATAACTAAATTTATCGTTATCTAATTAATTACTATCCAAATCGCTCTGAATCTCCAATTGATCTCACCGAAACAGCCAAATGGAAAAACTTTCCCGCTCTGTCCGCTTATTCTCTTTATATAAACAAAACAAATATTGTAAGTATTTTCTAGTAGCTCTGGATCTTATTCTAGAGCGGCTCGCGAATATTCCTGATGCGCCTCGATCGACGGCATCATTGTTTATCAGTTTACCAGCGCGGGCAATAGGGTCAAATCTAGCGTATTGTAAATTCAATAGCCACTAAATTGGGTGCGATCGGGGCAAATGTGACAATATACATATTTTTCATTTTGGCACCCATTGAGAAAATTTTCTGCAGGCGCCCATTAGAACTCCTCCTCACTTTAAAATGGAATGCACACAAACAGGGTCCAGGGTGGTAACAAAAAACTATTACATGTCTTCCATCGACCTGAAAGATACCTATTTTCTAATTCTTGTATACGAGAAACATAGGAAGTACTTAATTAGGTTTTCGTTTGAACAAATAAACTATCAATTCACATGCTTTCTATTCGATCTGGCATGCGCTCTTTACTAATAATTTACCAATTTAGTGACACCTGCAATATATAATATCCTCACCGAGCAAGAATTGTCTGTATAAGCTACTTAATTTCGATCGTTTAATTTTAGGGAACTAACTTTTTCATGAAAAAGCAAAAACCAAATACAACAAACAATTCTTATGAAAAATCTGTTTGAAACAAATAGTTTTTCTGCAAATACATTACAAAAATAAAACTACAACTACAGTAATGCAAAACTATATTAAAAAATGACAAACCAAGGTACAAGGTTAAGTAAAATCTCGTGTAATATAATAAAAGAAAATCCTTAAAGCTGTAACGCAATGCAACGTACGACAACATTGTAATCCATAACCTCCTACTGTTAACCCAAAAGTATTATTAGTCATAGTAATATTGTGACTAGTGCGTTCAGTTTTTCTGTACTTGATATTTGTCAGTGTACATAAACAATAATAGAACAATTTATAGTAACCATGCATGCATCAGCTGCATGACATATTTTATGGCAAATCTGGGCAAAACTCTCTGGCTATGAGACGTTTGTATAGTAAAAGCTTTTTGCAAGCAACTAAGTCATTTTGAACACATGTACCTAACTGTATTATGTATAGCTCAGCGTCGAACAACGATATGTCTGGCACAGTTCTACTCTACGTCATCATCATCGCCGGTACCACTGCCTACGATGGCGTCGATAGAGCCAAGGACAATTACCAATTCCTGCCTCAAATCAACTATAATTTTTATTATTTGAAAGTCGGTGAATCCCACGTAGATCCGCGGAGGAATGCATACGTCGAAATTACCATGGACATCGCTAAAGTGATCTCCGGCATTCTCCAACTTGATGCTCGAGTTTTGATAAATTGACACATAGTTTCTTATGATGATCATTAGGGCGGAATTTTGTGATCTGTCAACGGTTATGCCATTCAGTTCGTATCGAAAAATACTTATCTTGTTGAACTTATTCGTCTCCGAAACCGTGCTATCAGTTTTCCAAATTCTGCTTCGGATATACAAGATATTATAATTTGTAGCCGTATAGATATCCTGTTGCTGTATCAGGATTCAAATTTCATCGTTGTTATTAAAATTGGTGGTTCAATATTGTCCGTGGAAATGCTCTCCGAGTTTTCTATAGCGTTATCGAAAAGTAGCCTCTCGAATACGTTTGAAATATTAGAGTTCAATGCGAGATGATATTTTTGTATCCAACAGAATACATTAGCCGTATGTTTTGTGATGTGACAGGTAGATTCAGTGGGTGCAACACAAGTACTCCTTTTAAAAATTTCCTGGAGCCCAGTCCAAAATCACTGCCTCCTCTGCCAATCACAAGACCCATGGATATTGTTCTGCTTAAGACCTTATTCTGATGACTTGTCCACAAAAGTTGACTAGGTCACCATCTTGATCTAATATTTCAACTGTAACATTATCGATACGCCGCTTGTTGATTGATAGATTACTTTGGTAGGACAGTCTATTATTATAGACCGGATGTACCGTTAATAAAGCTGTTCGAAATTAGGTTGCATTACACGCACATGAGGCTAACCTTTTGAATTTTATTAGAACTGTATGAAACTTGTTTGCAACTAATTTACTACTTTTAAATCCCAATTCTTATGTTATTAGCCTTCTCGAAATTGATATTCACATTAAACTTAACCTCACATTTTTATTTGATATTATAGAAAACAACCACAAAATTATCAATTAAATTAGAATAAGTGACCAGTCGATAAATTGTTATTTATGCACATGTTTATATCTCCGGTATTTCCAAAACCATATCGTCGTGGTCGCCAAAATAAAATTTATTATTCGAAGAATCAGTATGGATCTGTAGACTTTATAGTACACAAGCCCGATTGCATAGTCAGTATCATCCTCGAGTCGATTGGCTGGTAGAACAGGGCACTTATAATTGATGAATCACCAGATAACGTAAAAGTATGTGACATATCAACACACAACTGCCGCCCAACTATTCACCACCGATGACTCACGCTGAATGAACATGTAACTTATTATACAGAAATTCCAAACACAGATGTCCGCAATTCACCGTACTCGGCACTCGAACTCGGCAACAGTTTATATATTTTAATAATTACGCCGGGTGTAAGTTACCAAAATATGCGGCTACAGGTCCATTCTTGTAATATGAAGCCCAATCAAGGCTCTCACCGCTATCACTATCAAATTTATAATCTCACACTTGATTTTATGATCATTTTTAGGTAATCGATCTCGCATCCTTTAAAATTGTAGAATTGTCAATAATTTCTCAAATATTGAAGTAAATCATGACAGATGAGAGCTCGTTTAGGTAGTTTTTCTCATTTTTTATTAATCGATTTCTTGTTGCTTGAATAACACTGTATTTATGAAGAGTTCCAGTCCTCTTCGATAGGGACACAAGTATAGGACTTTACCAAGAGCTATGGCTTCTTTTTTTGTTTTGACTACTTCAGCTGGTTGCCTGCCGATCGAGCAACGTTTACGGTTTTTACAAAGCCTGCAGCCCTGCCCGGGACTTATCCAACGAATATGGGAATCAGAGGCTTGTCCATTAATTAGAAGTAGTAGGTACACTAATTTATATAGAATTAATAAAAGTACTAAATATAGATACATCTGAAATTTAATGAAAAAAAAACGGGATTTTGAAGAAAAAATTATAATTAAAACAAACACAAATCTAATGACATTAATGTATACCCTTGTTTAATGATTTGACAGTTCCGATAATAAATTTTGATTTTAAATTAGCTCTAAGTGTATATTACATTATTAGTTTATAGATGAAGAAATAGAATAATAATACTTGAAAGCGTATCTTTTATCCTAAAATTTCGAAAATATCTTTGGGTTCTCGAATTGTATATACTTATACTATTTCTACGAGGTTTATTTTAAGTCCATGTCATAAATTACGGCGGTGATTTCTTGGATCATTTTAGGTTCAAATACCTTAACAAATCAGGGCCTTACAGTTACTGGTTACCAAATGGATGAGATAATGTGTTAATGTATTTGAAAAAGATATATTTTTTTAATTATCTCTGAACTTGTTTGGCGACTAATTAAAGGAACTAATTAATTTTCTATGAGATTTCTAATGATAAATTGAATTTTTTTCATGATAGACCATTTTCGAGTTATAATTTTATTTTCACATCAGCAAGGATACGAGCTTAGCATAATTGAAAGAGATTGCATTAGTAAACATTGAAAATAATTCCCAGATTAGCACTTGTGCTAAACATTGCAAAACATTGCACGTGATTTTCGAGTTACGAGACCAATTCCAGTATCCCTATCACATACTTTGCACAGGAACTTTTTCCTTGTGATAAGAATTATGCCGATTAATGTAAAACTAAAATTCTTAATTTTTAAGCCCGGTACTGCTTACAGATGAGTGCAATTTTTCGAGAGATACTATATCACATTATCATAATGTCACGTTTATGCAGATGAAAGTTTCCACATGATAATGTAAAGTACGAACCAATACCAATTTTCAGTAAATGTCTGGGTAGGCATTGTTTTTGATTTCTTAATTGGTCCAGTTTTTCCAAGAATGAGACTTAATGCCAATACTTATAAAGAATTTTTACAAATTCAGATAAAAGAACTCTTGAAAGATGTTCCAGTTGCAGCCAAACAGTGAATGTTTTATGTAGGCCGGAGCGGCAAGTCATTTTACTAAAGCTGCCAGTAACTGAACAAATGAAATTTTTTTCAACCGATGGATAAATTGGACTGATTAATCTCTTACATAACTATAAATGGATGTCACCAAGTCAGAAATTTTTGCAAATTTACGATAGCCGTTGAGGCAAAAGTTCGACCCATGTGTACTGCAAATTAGGGACATTTTCAGCACCTTATATAAACATTTTTTTTTGTATTAAGAAAAAATTAACACCTGTATTGTTATTGTATTTTCGAAATACAAGTTCATTAAGTTAATTTGGAATAAAGTATCAATAATAACTATACATTTTATTAGAAATAATAAACCCAGTGGATTAGTTTTTCTGAGAACTTTACTGACAAGTTATGTCTAACAATTTCAGAGATAATTGAACAATTGTGATAATTATCAAATACTTAGGTCTAAGGGTTTGATAAAGCTTTTGGGCTTCCTTTTCCCAAAGAATCGGGCTGCTTAATTTATAACATGGATTTAAAATACATCCTTTTGACATATGCCGTTAATGTGCAAAGAGCGAGTAGTTCCTTCTAACGACCAGACTAGAGAAAATACTACACAACTGTGTCGAATCTGTAGAGAGTTGCATTATTTCAACATTTAAACCTGCACGACGAGTAAAGCGAGCAGGAAATGCGGTTCGTTGTGCGTATAATTTTAGAGGGTTTATTGCAGCTTATTCGAGTTTCAGAATTTTAAGAGTTTAAATTAATCGGCGAAAACAATATTTAGTGTCATCAAGATGTTTCCATTTGTTAAGCCGTACCAGCTCGAAGTTAATAAAACTATAAGATGATGATATATATGTTATGATTGGCAAATATGGGGCCAGAGTTATTATAAAACTAGATGTGTATAAAGTCAGTTTACCTGAACATTTTATAAATATTATCAAAAAAGTTGATATCCCTACAATGAAAAAGAAAGTTCAGAAGCAAGTAAACTTAGTGAACAAAGGCCTAATTGGCAACACTACGAAATTACATTTTGGATTAAATATATCATTACTTTGTACACTTTCACATTATCGGAAGCAATTAATGTATCACACGTAACAACGGCAGATATAGTTAGATTAATTAATAAATTAAAGAATAAAAAATATGCAGGTTTTGATTGCATTACTTTGAATATATTAAGACATTATAAGTAGTGTCGTGGTTCCGGTGATGTACTTGGTTAATAAATCACTTGATAGTGATTGTTTTCCCGACATGTCAAGGCTGGCTATGGTTAGACTAGTACATAAAAAAGGCAACTGTGAAAATATTGGCAACTATCGACAAATTATCTATCTTAAGTATTATGAAAGTATTGGAGAAAGTTGTGCATGATATCATGCTCCTACTCAGAAAAAGATAAGCTCCTGGCGATAGCGTACCATGATTTTAGACAGGGTAAATCCATTGAAACAACATCTTCTCACTTGCTGGAATATGTTTATACTTGTCTAGATAATGGTAAATATGTCGTTTCGTTTCTATTTGATTTGATAAAAGCGTTTGACAATATTAATATAAAGTATATATATATATATAAGTTTTCGAGGCAACATTTTGACAATAAAATGTTTACTATCATTTCTAATATCTAATATGTTGTAGAGTTTACTTTATAGCATGATTTTACAGCTTTCAAATGTGGCTTATTTATGGCATTTATGCTTTCTGATTTATTGCGCATTAGAAATTATTTCTGTAGGTTTGATATTCCCGTTCCTTTTAATAATAGTTTCTATCAGATCTTAAGTAAACAAATCCCACTTGATTACTAACAATGAGTAACATATGCGGTGTTGGTTTACTTAGATATTTGTTTATAATTTGTGAATTGTCTAATGTAGCTTAAAACTTAGATCCACTTTGATTTCGATAGTATTTTCATAATATTTTGAAATGTTTATCAAAGATTCATATAGATGACATTTGACATATTGTATTTAGATAAGTTAAGAAAACTGCTTATTTAGGAAAATAATGGGGAGGTGCACAGTATTGTGAAAATTAAATTTTAAAATCTTCAAACATTATTTTCTTGAAATTTTTGTGCCTTTTTTAAAAACAAAATCGACGTGCCAGCGGTTTTTTCGAAAACTTCTCAATTTCAAAAATAATGAATTTATTCGTTACTTTCGAAAGCACTGTATATAAATAAATAGCAACAATAGCAACACAATGGTGCAGTATTCGTGACATAGAATAGTGAAATACTAACAAATAATTTTAGACATTTAAGAACTGAATAATATTAAGTTTAGTTAATAACAGGAATATTGTTTCATGGCACCTGCGAATATTCCGGTACCGAAGTAAAACAAATATATAACGACAGACATCTTTCAAAACACGTATTTTTTTAAAATTTAACTGTAGATGTAAATATAACAAAAACTTACATATTTCTGCATATAAGATTGTTTACTTTTGTTTATAAGTATGTGAAAATAATTGTTAAAATGTGGGATTAGAATAGCACAGTAATGTGTCTCACAATCGCTTTTTAATAGTTATTATTTTATTTGAGGAAAATTTAAATAGTAAAAGTGGATCAACAAAACATTAATAATTTTATTTTTGATATTACAAAAGATATGTAAAATTGTTAATTTAGGATTTTTTTTGTAATAAATTCCAATTCTTGTAAATAAGGATACAAATTATTTATATGGGAAATTTAGGCATCTGTGTGTTCAAACCTTATTATATGAAAATTATTTTAACATATTGTATCATATGGGCATTGTAAACACATACATTTTTTAAATTGTCACTATTCAATAAAATACCTAATTAAGTTTATATTAAATTTATCGGGCGTACCCATATAACACTTGTATCAAAACTGTCAATTTGGATAGAAGAGGAATTTAGAATATATGCGAGGGCTTGGGGCTTAAACTTTAGCTTATTCTACACAGATGGCGGGTCTGCGCTGGGTTGTAGATTTATACATTGGCAGTAGATATAAATTTTGGCATTAGTTATTATACTTATAGTGTGCTTATATAGCAAATATCTACTCTAATCAATGTTTTTACTAAGTAAAGCAAAAAAAAATAGTTGCAAATCACGTGGGTGCAAGCCCCAACAAAAACCCAAACCATGACATTCAGATTTTTATATGGCATATATTATGTCTTGCTGTTATATACAGGGTGTTTCAAAACAAAGGCGAAAAATTTCAGGGGGCGATTCCTTGTTGAAAATAAAAGGTAGTTTGTTATATAAACGTTGGGTCATAAGTCAACCATTAGGGAGATATCGCGTTACAAAGATGGCGGAAAAAGAGTGTTTTTATTGTTTTTCTCGGAAACGAAAAGCGTGGAAATGGTAAAATTTTGTGGAAGTGTTACCATCATCGAAAGACACCTGTGACATATTTTTTCATTTTTTGAAAAAAATTGGAAAGGTTTGAAATAAACTACTCCTGTCAGTTTTTTTTAACTATACTTTCAAAAAACTTCCTTAACGACATAGAAAAAAATAAAATAGGTTAAGCCGATTCATTTAGAAACTTTTTTCTCTTCTCTCTTTCATAAAATTAACTGTTTCGACGTTAAAAAATATATTTTTTTTAAACATTTTGCCCACGCAAGCAGATAGCCCTGTTACTTTTCTGCAAAAAGGTATACTTCATGACTTATCAAAAAATGAACGGTTATCAAGATAATTACATTTTTTTATTTTGTGGAAAGGGGAATTAATTATCACATTATTATAATCAAATTAGTAAGTTGCTAAATGTGACAGGAGACGCGTAAAAGGTGACAAGCATTAAGGCAGCTAAAAATTAGTGCCCCTTTTAGTGAAAAATTAAAATAAAATAATGGAATACTCTTATAAAGAATATTCGGATATGCACTTGATTTATGGAGAAGCGCATTGCAATTCTTTAGAAGCTCAAATAATTTACTCGGCACGATTTCCAGGTCGGAATGTACCAAATCGGAAAACTTTTGAAAGATGTGATTGTCGCCAAAGGGAAACAGGTATAAATGAATAGAAATGTAGTTACAAATTTATTTTAACGTTCGCTATACAGTAAGCATATTGCCCTGACGTGGTAGGGAAGAAGCCCCTAGACGTACCAGAAACGCAGAAATTGACATGCATGGTCTGATGAAAACCCTCATTTAGTCATTCAAGGCAAACACCAGCAAAGATTCATAGTTAATGTATGCGCAGGAATAATCGGTAACCAATTAATAGGCCCCTTTTTCTTTCCGGATAGATTAAACGGTGCCCGATATTTGAATTTTTTACA
>JALDAQ010000545.1:0-10000 GCA_025584915.1 Monochamus saltuarius
AAAAATTGTATTTATGGTCATCGCAATATAAATATTTCCAACTTAAAAGCCATTCTATTTTTAAACAAAATATGTTTCAGGTTGGAAACCTTTATATTGCGGCGAGCTTATACCTTAAATTTTGCCCTTATGACTTGATACAATTATAAATGCTTAATTAATTACCTAAATAAGTCATTAAATCCTTGCATTTTTATAGCTGACAAATAAAATTCAATCGTAAAAGTATAATAATTATACACGCTGACTTTTGATTATTTTACATTTTATTTAATTTTCTAGACATCAGTGAAATTCAAAGCCCAAGGATTTTCAACGGGGTTTCTGTAATTTGTGTTCTTGGTTTGAGATTTTGCAGCTTCAACTTAAATTATTCTAAAGCTCCCTCGTTACATTGTTGTTTCATTCTAAATCGTAAGCATTATCAGGTGTTAAGATATTTTAAACGATTTTAGTATGAATGAAGACGATTGTATTTAGGGAAAATATTTCTGAAATGAGACACTCGAATAAAATGAAGTTCTTATTTTCAACTAACACCGTACGTAATATCAAAACAAATGATTAAATAAATTGCCTAGGCTCTCTTCGAAATTCCAAACTGTAGTAGCTACATGTTGCATATTTGTAAGCATTTATATTGTCACAGAATTCGCCCCACTCACACCCAATTCGACGACTATGGTACCGCGAAATGCTATGATTGTCCCGATCGCCCTTACGCGATTCTTTTAAACAAACAAAATGCCGTGCATCGAGACGGGACTGGAAAAATGGGGAATCGACGAGAAGCATTCGAGTCGTTCGGGAAAATGGATCTAGAGATACTAGAAAATACCTGGAATATTCGTTTGGTCTATAAAAGAAGAATAAACGGCCGAGTCAGTCAGTCTTGTATTACAGTCTTGAATTGGAGTGTTTAGAGCGATTTAGATAGCGATTAAGTGAAATAGTGTTTGGTCAAGTTGTAATTAGTATTCAGCTGTGTACAGAGTAGATAATAAAGATAAGTGATTAATTAACGGATTGTTTTTTGTGGCAGTAAGAAAAAGACGGGTTAGGAAATCCGTGACAATATTTCTGAATATTAACTATGCTATTCTTTCTCTTCTTAGAAAGCATTAGGTAATTTGTTTTATCTCATTCCTTAAATGGTTGTCTGTGGCCCCTCATTAATAAAATGCACAAGCTAGTTTATAGCAAGACCTTGCCAATAGTGCATACCGAAAGTGTTAAGTTAAAGAGTGTTATGTCATTTATTCTTTCTGCACATTTTTTTTGCATTTCTAGTCGTTTACAGACAATTTTGATTTTGTTAACTGAAGTACGCCACTGGCACTTTACGTAAGTTGCAAATTTTATATTTTATACCTAAGTACCAACCTACTAAAAAATTATGAATGAATGAATTTTAAATTGATTTTTTTATCAACTTTGTACTGAATTTATCTAACAAAATTACCTTAATTTTAACCATAGAGTAAGCCTCTGGTTTTATGCAAGCAATTAAGAAACACCCTGTATAATAATGCAATTATTAATGCCCTACTAGTTTGTTATAACATCATAGAGTGCTATGAATATTTGTAACGCCCTAAGGCGTTGTGAATTTGTAAAGCATTATCGCGCAAATAAATCAATTCAAAAACAGAAATTACAAGTTACCTTTATTATCGTCAGTACAGATTAAGTCCCAAATGTTATGTCAGATATTGAATATAATACCAGCAATTCTCAAAACAGCTCGGGGTTGTTAGTTATAAGAAGCACAGGTACCTCGGGTGCTTTAGAAGCCTTTAACAACACTTCTTCAGATAAATTACACACTACAACATAATAAAACTTAATAGTAGTCGAGTGAACGACAAAGTATATCGCTTTTTTAAATGAAATCTTCCTAAATGTAGAAGTAAACAATACATTTTTATATTAAGTACTAGACTAGTAGGACTGTGGTTGTAGGATAATAACGACGCTGTTGTTTTGGGATGTTATTCTTTAATACCTCAATTAATATAATCTTGAAGTATAAATGTGTACTTAATAAGTTAGCTGCTGCTTAGATGTGTTAAAATAGATTTAGACACATATGTTTAGTTAAATGTGTATGTTTTGAGTTCAAGTGTATATGCTATGCGTATAAGGTATTATTAATACACTTTTTTTCATAACAGCAACATGAATGACTAGGTGAGGTCCATTCAAGTTCCATTTACCTAAAGATCATGCTCGAAGCACCAGTTTGATTATTTCATAGAGATATCTCGCCAGACGTTCCGCGCAACAGAAATTCGCGTTAACGTTCCCTTATCTCTGAAAAAAGAGTAATGGCAAGGGGTCCCTATCAGACGTCTTTAATTTCAAGCGGCATTTCTCGACCCGAGACCTTCCCAGACCATATTATCGATCTGTCTCGCAGGGCTTCCGAAGAATTCCAGACGAATATCACGAGGTGGACTGGAATTATCGACTCTGCGAGTAAGCGGCCTCATGGCATGCTTTGATATTAATTAAAACTAGTTACAGGGCGATTTCGAAAGTGGAGTATTAATTTTAACTGATGGCAGTAGGCAATAAAATAATCATTTTACAAAAATTGCTTTAATAAATGTTTTTTAATAATCGAGATAACTGAAATTAAAGTTATTGCAAATTTTGAAGCCGACTCTGTAATCCTAACCTACTCTAATAGGTCAAGCAACTCTATTTCATGATACATCATCGATGTATTGTTGACTGTCACGTTTCTAGTTATTAATTAACCTTAAAGTTTCGTAGATAATCAACGTACAATCGTTTGCAACAATAATTACACGCATTAAAATGCATTTTGCGATTTCTTTTGAGCTGACGTAGTCATAATGAAATCTAGTTTAAATATTTAATATTAGTTGTTTCACTCAACGAGAGATTTATTGAAATTTCTACTCAGACGTAAGATTTCTTGCTCTTTTCGAATCCGGTTTAAAAAATATGGGTTTCTATTTAAAAATTTGATTTTGACCTTCAAATGACCTTCAAAATCAATGTCAAAGTCAGATCTGAATGCACAGCTAGTTGACCCCAATTTTTTTGAGCAACTTTTGTCTGAGTCATTTTTTCGTAACACTCACGAAACTCGAGATATTCGACTGTACTGATTAAAATGGCCCACCCTGTATATGCAGGTAGCTAAGTAAATCACAGATCACTGGCATCCCTCAAAGCAGAATAGAAACAATTCAAAGTACAACTAAATAGTATCGTAATTATTTGACATAGGAGACTTTAGCCCCATATTAGTGATAGCAGCAGGACAATAAGACGTAAAAGGAGCACAACTAGCTGGTCTTCCTGTCAAAAAATTTAATTGGTTCAAAATTTCTAGTCAACCTTGTTGCTATTGTAGGTACATATATACTTTATTTAAAGGACATCCAGCATATGAAATTATTTTTGAAATCAAAGTTTCTTGAGTTTAGGCGAAATTTTGCTTAACATAATTAATTATACAGTCTGTCACTTGACTGAAAGAGCTCCTATTCTGTTCCGCTTATTTCGTTCATTATTTATAACTTATTGTGTAAAACTGGTCGTTTCTATACTTTTTAACGTCTACCAATCGACTGCTATCGACGATTAACCATATCGATATTACATGTGCCTTCGTAAAGTACCAGTGGCGTACCCAATTAAAAATATCAAATTTGTCTCTAAACGGTTAGAAACAAATGGTGATAATGCAGTGGAGCATATGAAAACCAATTTTATTTGCATGATTATACAGCGTGTATACTTTTTCTTGAAAAAGTCATGATAGTATCCATAACTCCGCCACTGGTACTTTACGTAATCTTGCCAAAAATATATATCTCGGAAAGAATCCCATAGGAACTAAGCTTATTTAACAAAATTGCCATAATTTTAATAATAGAATAGGCTTCTGGATTTTCTGGAAGCAAGGAAACACCCTGTATAACAATTAATTACCTACATGAAATTTTTGGTGCGGCACTTCAAAGCGTAACAAATGTCAACATCCGGTAGGCAATAATAAATGGCGTGCAAAATCAGTTACAATTATATAGCGGTAAAAATGAACTACAATTTCAACACTTGTAGTATATAGTTTTTTTCACACGTATTTGTAAGATCAAGTATGACTATTGTTTATCTAATATTTGAAAATATATCGAATCAAGAAAAAAACTGAACAAAAGACAGAATAATTTAATAGATGTCACAGTTGAAATAAATTATATTGAATTTTTTATCAGTGAAGTGAACTGACTTGAATGGTATATGCCATATAACATCATATTAAACACATAAATGTCAGATTAAGAAAAGCAGCACATATAAATTTTTCGCCTTGTGCAATATCTTTTAAATACTAAGACTTTATTAATACAATGTGCTGCTTTAATAGCATCAGTGTTGCGATATATTATAGTCGTGTAAGCTACAATATCTACCTACACAATATAGCAAATGAATTATGAATTAGTTAAAACTACATATAATTTACTGTTAATAAAATAAAATATAAATAATAAGTACCAAGAATATTTTCGTAAACTATATAGGAGACTTAAGCAAGTTTGTACGTTTGTTATCCTTGTGATGGCAAACTCATTCAGACATACAATAAACAACTTAAATTAAACATACTCTTTGATTTCGTTTTATAAAATGCCATCAATTATTCTATGAATCGCGAATTTTGTGTCGTCATCAATCTCTATCTTCTTCCTTCTTTCTTCTTCCCGAATTTCTACTAAAGCAGCAAAAGAGTAAGTGACAAAATTTCAAATGGTTTTTTGTTGTCTGATAAAAGTGGCTTGCTCACTTTATACAGGGTAGTCATTTTAGTTCAACGAACAAGTGAAAAAACTGTCGTGAGAGAGTGTCATTATTATTGCAAAAACATGTACGTGTTATAAACGTGTTATCGTTATCATTTTGGTGTTTTGTAGTGTATGCCTAGTAAAATCGCGTCAAGAATTCAAACGCCTTACGTCACGGTTGACGTTACACTTAGTGTAGTATACAGTTTTATAAAATATAATAAATTTATTAATTTTTTGGTATGACGTAAGTCGCCTGCATTATTGTCACAACTATATAACGTTTTATTGGGCTATATTTTGTTTGTCACTTGTTCGTTGAACTAAAATGACTACCCTGTATAAAGTGAGCAAGCCACTTTTATCAGACAACAAAAAACCATTTGAAATTTTGTCACTTACTCTTTTGCTGCTTTAGTAGAAATTCGGGAAGAAGAAAGAAGGAAGAAGATAGAGATTGATGACGACACAAAATTCGCGATTCATAGAATAATTGATGGCATTTTATAAAACGAAATCAAAGAGTATGTTTAATTTAAGTTGTTTATTGTATGTCTGAATGAGTTTGCCATCACAAGGATAACAAACGTACAAACTTGCTTAAGTCTCCTATATAGTTTACGAAAATATTCTTGGTACTTATTATTTATATTTTATTTTATTAACAGTAAATTATATGTAGTTTTAACTAATTCATAATTCATTTGCTATATTGTGTAGGTAGATATTGTAGCTTACACGACTATAATATATCGCAACACTGATGCTATTAAAGCAGCACATTGTATTAATAAAGTCTTAGTATTTAAAAGATATTGCACAAGGCGAAAAATTTATATGTGCTGCTTTTCTTAATCTGACATTTATGTGTTTAATATGATGTTATATGGCATATACCATTCAAGTCAGTTCACTTCACTGATAAAAAATTCAATATAATTTATTTCAACTGTGACATCTATTAAATTATTCTGTCTTTTGTTCAGTTTTTTTCTTGATTCGATATATTTTCAAATATTAGATAAACAATAGTCATACTTGATCTTACAAATACGTGTGAAAAAAACTATATACTACAAGTGTTGAAATTGTAGTTCATTTTTACCGCTATATAATTGTAACTGATTTTGCACGCCATTTATTATTGCCTACCGGATGTTGACATTTGTTACGCTTTGAAGTGCCGCACCAAAAATTTCATGTAGGTAATTAATTGTTATACAGGGTGTTTCCTTGCTTCCAGAAAATCCAGAAGCCTATTCTATTATTAAAATTATGGCAATTTTGTTAAATAAGCTTAGTTCCTATGGGATTCTTTCCGAGATATATATTTTTGGCAAGATTACGTAAAGTACCAGTGGCGGAGTTATGGATACTATCATGACTTTTTCAAGAAAAAGTATACACGCTGTATAATCATGCAAATAAAATTGGTTTTCATATGCTCCACTGCATTATCACCATTTGTTTCTAACCGTTTAGAGACAAATTTGATATTTTTAATTGGGTACGCCACTGGTACTTTACGAAGGCACATGTAATATCGATATGGTTAATCGTCGATAGCAGTCGATTGGTAGACGTTAAAAAGTATAGAAACGACCAGTTTTACACAATAAGTTATAAATAATGAACGAAATAAGCGGAACAGAATAGGAGCTCTTTCAGTCAAGTGACAGACTGTATAATTAATTATGTTAAGCAAAATTTCGCCTAAACTCAAGAAACTTTGATTTCAAAAATAATTTCATATGCTGGATGTCCTTTAAATAAAGTATATATGTACCTACAATAGCAACAAGGTTGACTAGAAATTTTGAACCAATTAAATTTTTTGACAGGAAGACCAGCTAGTTGTGCTCCTTTTACGTCTTATTGTCCTGCTGCTATCACTAATATGGGGCTAAAGTCTCCTATGTCAAATAATTACGATACTATTTAGTTGTACTTTGAATTGTTTCTATTCTGCTTTGAGGGATGCCAGTGATCTGTGATTTACTTAGCTACCTGCATATACAGGGTGGGCCATTTTAATCAGTACAGTCGAATATCTCGAGTTTCGTGAGTGTTACGAAAAAATGACTCAGACAAAAGTTGCTCAAAAAAATTGGGGTCAACTAGCTGTGCATTCAGATCTGACTTTGACATTGATTTTGAAGGTCATTTGAAGGTCAAAATCAAATTTTTAAATAGAAACCCATATTTTTTAAACCGGATTCGAAAAGAGCAAGAAATCTTACGTCTGAGTAGAAATTTCAATAAATCTCTCGTTGAGTGAAACAACTAATATTAAATATTTAAACTAGATTTCATTATGACTACGTCAGCTCAAAAGAAATCGCAAAATGCATTTTAATGCGTGTAATTATTGTTGCAAACGATTGTACGTTGATTATCTACGAAACTTTAAGGTTAATTAATAACTAGAAACGTGACAGTCAACAATACATCGATGATGTATCATGAAATAGAGTTGCTTGACCTATTAGAGTAGGTTAGGATTACAGAGTCGGCTTCAAAATTTGCAATAACTTTAAATTCAGTTATCTCCGTTATTAAAAAACATTTATTAAAGCAATTTTTGTAAAATGATTATTTTATTGCCTACTGCCATCAGTTAAAATTAATACTCCACTTTCGAAATCGCCCTGTAACTAGTTTTAATTAATATCAAAGCATGCCATGAGGCCGCTTACTCGCAGAGTCGATAATTCCAGTCCACCTCGTGATATTCGTCTGGAATTCTTCGGAAGCCCTGCGAGACAGATCGATAATATGGTCTGGGAAGGTCTCGGGTCGAGAAATGCCGCTTGAAATTAAAGACGTCTGATAGGGACCCCTTGCCATTACTCTTTTTTCAGAGATAAGGGAACGTTAACGCGAATTTCTGTTGCGCGGAACGTCTGGCGAGATATCTCTATGAAATAATCAAACTGGTGCTTCGAGCATGATCTTTAGGTAAATGGAACTTGAATGGACCTCACCTAGTCATTCATGTTGCTGTTATGAAAAAAAGTGTATTAATAATACCTTATACGCATAGCATATACACTTGAACTCAAAACATACACATTTAACTAAACATATGTGTCTAAATCTATTTTAACACATCTAAGCAGCAGCTAACTTATTAAGTACACATTTATACTTCAAGATTATATTAATTGAGGTATTAAAGAATAACATCCCAAAACAACAGCGTCGTTATTATCCTACAACCACAGTCCTACTAGTCTAGTACTTAATATAAAAATGTATTGTTTACTTCTACATTTAGGAAGATTTCATTTAAAAAAGCGATATACTTTGTCGTTCACTCGACTACTATTAAGTTTTATTATGTTGTAGTGTGTAATTTATCTGAAGAAGTGTTGTTAAAGGCTTCTAAAGCACCCGAGGTACCTGTGCTTCTTATAACTAACAACCCCGAGCTGTTTTGAGAATTGCTGGTATTATATTCAATATCTGACATAACATTTGGGACTTAATCTGTACTGACGATAATAAAGGTAACTTGTAATTTCTGTTTTTGAATTGATTTATTTGCGCGATAATGCTTTACAAATTCACAACGCCTTAGGGCGTTACAAATATTCATAGCACTCTATGATGTTATAACAAACTAGTAGGGCATTAATAATTGCATTATTATACAGGGTGTTTCTTAATTGCTTGCATAAAACCAGAGGCTTACTCTATGGTTAAAATTAAGGTAATTTTGTTAGATAAATTCAGTACAAAGTTGATAAAAAAATCAATTTAAAATTCATTCATTCATAATTTTTTAGTAGGTTGGTACTTAGGTATAAAATATAAAATTTGCAACTTACGTAAAGTGCCAGTGGCGTACTTCAGTTAACAAAATCAAAATTGTCTGTAAACGACTAGAAATGCAAAAAAAATGTGCAGAAAGAATAAATGACATAACACTCTTTAACTTAACACTTTCGGTATGCACTATTGGCAAGGTCTTGCTATAAACTAGCTTGTGCATTTTATTAATGAGGGGCCACAGACAACCATTTAAGGAATGAGATAAAACAAATTACCTAATGCTTTCTAAGAAGAGAAAGAATAGCATAGTTAATATTCAGAAATATTGTCACGGATTTCCTAACCCGTCTTTTTCTTACTGCCACAAAAAACAATCCGTTAATTAATCACTTATCTTTATTATCTACTCTGTACACAGCTGAATACTAATTACAACTTGACCAAACACTATTTCACTTAATCGCTATCTAAATCGCTCTAAACACTCCAATTCAAGACTGTAATACAAGACTGACTGACTCGGCCGTTTATTCTTCTTTTATAGACCAAACGAATATTCCAGGTATTTTCTAGTATCTCTAGATCCATTTTCCCGAACGACTCGAATGCTTCTCGTCGATTCCCCATTTTTCCAGTCCCGTCTCGATGCACGGCATTTTGTTTGTTTAAAAGAATCGCGTAAGGGCGATCGGGACAATCATAGCATTTCGCGGTACCATAGTCGTCGAATTGGGTGTGAGTGGGGCGAATTCTGTGACAATATAAATGCTTACAAATATGCAACATGTAGCTACTACAGTTTGGAATTTCGAAGAGAGCCTAGGCAATTTATTTAATCATTTGTTTTGATATTACGTACGGTGTTAGTTGAAAATAAGAACTTCATTTTATTCGAGTGTCTCATTTCAGAAATATTTTCCCTAAATACAATCGTCTTCATTCATACTAAAATCGTTTAAAATATCTTAACACCTGATAATGCTTACGATTTAGAATGAAACAACAATGTAACGAGGGAGCTTTAGAATAATTTAAGTTGAAGCTGCAAAATCTCAAACCAAGAACACAAATTACAGAAACCCCGTTGAAAATCCTTGGGCTTTGAATTTCACTGATGTCTAGAAAATTAAATAAAATGTAAAATAATCAAAAGTCAGCGTGTATAATTATTATACTTTTACGATTGAATTTTATTTGTCAGCTATAAAAATGCAAGGATTTAATGACTTATTTAGGTAATTAATTAAGCATTTATAATTGTATCAAGTCATAAGGGCAAAATTTAAGGTATAAGCTCGCCGCAATATAAAGGTTTCCAACCTGAAACATATTTTGTTTAAAAATAGAATGGCTTTTAAGTTGGAAATATTTATATTGCGATGACCATAAATACAATTTTT